>CM031242.1:598135456-598397916 GCA_018340775.1 Taxus wallichiana var. yunnanensis | reverse complement strand
GACACTTTATTCTCATCATAAATGGAAAGGAAAAGGAAAAGGAAAACCTAATTCCTATCAAAATTCCCAAAATCAGCTTTAAAGTGAAGGGGGCAAACAACAAAATAAGAAATGTCCTATCTAGAAAAGAGGACGTGAGTTTAAATATTGTTGGTATAATACATACAAGAAAGGTTAATCAAGTAGTTCTAGACCTCAATGTCAAAAAAATCTCACAAGGGAAACTATAACTATAATCAAAGGAAGAAAAAGGGGAACTAGAAAGAAAAACCTATCATCAAGGAAATATTGTTGAGTAAGAAGAAAATTCAGATCTTCAAGACTACTTGTACACTTTTGATCAAGTGAACCTCCATGTCATCTAGTGATGTTGGGCATGTTGATTTGGGAGTCACTCAACACATGACCAGCCAGAGATACTATTTTACTTCAATGAGGGACATGCATTTGAAAAACCATGTTTTGTTAGGTGACGATTCTTCATACATAGTTTAGGGGACAGGGAACATTTCTCTACCCCTTGGTTCATGCAATCGTAGATTATCATATGTACTATATGTTCTTGGGTTTACTAAAAATATGTTGTTAGTCGATCAACTCAAGATCACAACTTGAAAATTGAATTTTATTGTCATTCCGACAAGAAAATGTGTTTAATTTGAGAAAAATCATGAGCTTAAAAAATAGTTATAAAAGCCTCCAATGTGGGACACATGTTCCAAATTGATTTTTCCACAAAAATGATCAGGCACTTATGGCTAAGAAATCTACCTCTACATAGTTGTGGCATCAAAGACTTGGTCATATTAGTTTCAAGTATCTTGAGACACTTCGTTGGAACAATATGGTAAAAGGATTACCATCTCTCCATAAGGATACAAACAAGTGTCCTCATTTCCTAGTAGGAAAACAACACATAGCTTCATTTCAAAAGAATCATTTTTAAGCTCATGGTAAGATTGATCTAGTTCATACCAATCTTTATGGTCTGATGCAACCGAGGAATTTTGGATTTCAATACTTTATGCTTTATGTTGATGATTATTCAAGAAAAATGTGGATTTTTTGTCTTCACAAGAAAAGTGAAGTTTTTAAAACTTCAAGAAGTTCAAAGTGGTTCTGAGAACAAAATAGTCATCACATCAGAACTCTCTACTATACATTGAGGGGGAGGGGGGAATTCACCAGTGATGAGTTCAAAGACTACCTACAAGCTCACAAGATTCATCGATAAATTCCTCCTCCACACACACTGCAATAGAATGGTGTTGTTGAGATAAGAAATCATACTATCATGGAAATGGTGTGATGCATGATCGATGATTTTGGACTAGCAAAGACATTCTAGGTAGAAGCAATAAAGACATCAGTGTATTTTTGAATAGAGTTCCCACAGTTGATCTTGATGGAGTAATGCCACAAGAAGCATGGTAAAAAAGGAAGCCATCTGTTGCACACCTCAGAGTATTTGGGTGTAAAGAAAGTATGCATATACCCAAGAAAGACATAAAAAAATATGAAATCACAAAAACTAATCTTCATTGGGTATAGTGAAGAAAATCTTGGGCACAAATTGATGGATCCAAAGACCAGGAAATTCTACACTAGTAGAGATGTTGAATTCTTTGAGAAGAAGGAAGCAGAGTCTCCTCCTCCAGACTCACCGATGTAGATTTTCACCATTTGTAAAAATAGAATCTAATGTTCCATAGATGATGAAAGTGATGATGGGGATGATGGTGATGATCAAATAGAACCATAACCCATGGGAGCAGTTCAACATATGCCTAAGTGGTATACTAGCATGCTACGAGATGCAAGAATGGATGCTCCACCGATACATCCACCACTAGACCATGAACTCACAATAAAGTAAGAAAAAAATTAAATATTACTTTGATGAGTAGAGTTATTGAATCTGATGAGCCCTCTACATTCCAGAAGCCTTACACAGTCCAAATCTTGAAAGATACCATGGATGTTGAGTATAACTTCAGTGATGAAAAATAATGCTTGGCGCTTGTCGATCTTCCACCAGGGAAGAAACTCATTGGATGTAGATGGATATTCAAAACAAAACTACAAAAGTAGATGGAACCATAGACAAGTACAAAGCAAGACTAGTAGCAAAGGGGTATGCACAACAAGAAGGAATTGACTATGAGGAAACATTTACTCCAATAACTAAGATCAAAATGATCAGGATGATCTTTTCTATAGTCTGTATAGTTTGGTTGGAAATTCCATCAGATGGACGTAAAAATTTCCTTTCTGAATGGATATTTACAAGAATAAGTCTACATGACTCAACCTGAGGGATATATTGTACCTGGTCAAGAAGCAAAGGTATGCAGACTCAAGAAATCTCTATATGGCCTTAAATAGGCACCCCGGCTTGGTACATCAAAATTGATGAGCATCTCATACAACATGGATTTTTAGAAATCCATACAATCCCAATCTCTACCTCAAAAGTAAGGGGGAGATTGTGATTTTGGTTGTTTATGTTGATGATCTATTCATCACTAACAGTTTAGTGAGGATGATTGATGCAACAAAGAAAGATCTTAAGAAATTGTTCAACATGACAGATCTCGGATGATGCATTATTATCTTGGATTGGAAGTATGGAAAAAGGAGAATCACATATTTGTTTCTCAATTGAAATATACCAAGACAACTCTTGAGAAATTTAGTATGATGGATTACACGCCTATTTCTACACCTATGGAGAACATATTCCAGCTTATCTCATTCGAGATCCATCTCCTACGGTAAATGCAACTCTCTATCGACAGAGTTGATTGGAGTCTCATTTACTCGGCCTACACTAGACCAGGATATCAACTTTTAGTGAGCTATCTATCTAGGTTCATGCAAGGAACCCAAATTTTTTCATTGGAAGGTAGTAAGGTAGATCTTGAGATATCTCAAGGAACAATGGATTTTGGTCTAGAATACAAAAGAACAATAATTTATTCTTGTCGTGATATTTGGATTCGGATCATGCAAAGCAACATTGATGACATAAAATCCACTTCAGCATTTGTGTTCTTTATGGGATCTGGACCAATATCATGGTGAAACAAGGAACAACACTTTTTTCTCACTCTTCCACAGAATCCAAGTATCATTTTGTAGATGAATTGTGTGTCGAAAGTGATATGGCTACATCGCATACTAGAAGGACTTGGAATACCATAGGATAAACTAACCAACTTGTATTTTTACAATGAATTTTTTCTCAAAAAATTTCACAATCTAGTTTTTCATGAAAGAACAAAGAAAATTGAGGTACATTTATATTTCATACATGAGCATGTCTTGAATCAAAATATACAACTTTAGTTTTCCAACAACTAAACAACGAGCAGATATCTTCACAAAGTCACTTGCACATGACAAGTTTGAGTTTTTTAGAGAGTTCCTCTCCTCATCCCTTGAGGCAATGCAAAATTAAGGGGGGGAATGTTAGGTAAATATATTTTACCTAGGTTAATTGTGCATTTACCTTAACTAATTATTAATTAGTTATAAGTTGGTTTTATCCATTTATTGTTTGTAATTGGGAATAGTATTCCCGTAGAAGTATTTTGTTATTATTCTAATTTGTATATGGTTGAAACCATATATTTTCTTTTATATGTGCATGGGATTGTATATTATTGCATTGTTGCAACATCTCATTTGTTTGTACCTAGCTGTACAATTCCTATAAGAATTGCAACACTTCATTGTAAGTTTGATTTGATTCATTATTAATAAAATCAACTAGGCTTCCATCCCTATTCTTCATCTTACATCAACTCCTCAAAAAATGTCACAACTACCGAAAGGTGGAAAATGTTAAATAAGGTCAAAACCATATAGTATAGTCGAGGAACATGGTATGTTTTTAACCATTTTTCTACATTCTGAATAGAGGAAAATTTCAATGGATTTTTCTATTTGTACATATTCTATTAACTATTTACATAATAGTTACAAAATTACATATACTAGTAAAATAGGTTATATCAAGTTACAAGGGGAATAATTTATTCACTCCTTCACAACACTATTTGTATATATTTGTAAAAATAGGTTTTGGGGACATGGTCTCAAGATACCCGCATTGGACTAGGGATGGTTCGACCAATACACAAAGTGAAAAAAACTATAAGGTCCATACTCGTAGGACCAAGAGGGATATGAATGACTTAGTTTTACCATATGGAATGCAATTAGTACACCATGGTAAAATGTGTTTACTTGGATGGCTTATCTTGGGTGGATACTTACCTAAGATAAACTACAAAAATGAATTTTATTTGACCATCTATATGTATCCCATGTAAATAAGAAGGGGAATATGTTGAGCATTTAATAATTCATGAAATATATTCATCGATGTTTGGACATGGAATTTTTTTCCCTCACAACTTCAAATAAAATTTACGTACTTAGGTACAGGGGTTAAAGCACATGAAATTTTATAGATGAAATGTCCTATAAATGTGATTTGGTATGTTTTGAAGGAGCATAATTTTTTTAGTTTTTGAATACAATGAAGATGTATGGAAAAATGATGGATTAGAATTGAGCTATAAATTTAAGAGAATTTATCATTTTGACTAACATTAATATATATCGTTTACAATATAATGAGCTAAAAATCATATAGAAATTATTAAACATAACATTTCATGAGAAAAAAAGTGTCCCATTCTAGAAAAAATTAGTGACAAGGGATCATGTGGAAAGCACCAAAAATATGGATGATAAATCTAAATTTTGATGGTATGTCTAAAGTTAATATTGAAATTAAAAAGGTGCATTCTACATTACCATAATGGTCAAATTTTGTGGGCATGTTCTATATTTATCCCATAAGCCATGAATAATGAAGCATAAGCTACAAGACTTTTGGAAGGACTACGATTCACTAAGGAAAAGGGGTATATTGATATATATGTAAAAGGGGATTCATTGATTATAATCAATTCTATACTTCAAAAAAACATGCCTAGTTGGAAACATGATAAATTTTAGTGGAGATTTTTGCTAATTCATGAATATTTACATTTATGAAATTTACATTTGGTGATTTTGAGGATTTGTATGAAGCGAGTATATTGCCTAAATTTTTTGGCTACAAGTTAATTTTATGGGTCGTCTCACCTAGTGTTTAAAATAAATTTCATACTTATGAATGTATATCACCACTATCTTGAAACACCAATCAGGTACATTTTCCAATATATACTAATAAAAAATCTAAGCATATATGAAATTCAAAGGATTTTACATAAAAGACATCCATTCCACATAGTCTAGATGCATGAATGTAGATTCTGGACGAATGAGCTCAACCACATAGTCTTGATGCCCCCATAGGTACATGATTCCATAATCTAGATGCATGACAACATAGTCTAGACATCCAACTGCATAATTTATGATGTGTGACCTTATAATCTATATGTTTGATTACATATTCTAGACACCCAACTATATAAATCGAGACATCCGGTTACAAAATATAGACACTCGATTGCATATTCCGATGCTCGGCTATATAACCTAGACACTGACCGCATATTCAAGATGCCTAATTACATAGTCTAGACACCTTCCCGAACAATGTAGATGTCTACCCTCTGATATAAGCAATCATCAAACACCTTTCATTGGTTTAGATGATAATTGAAATGTGGTGGCCCTAGAGGGCCAATCATTAAAAAAATGTAATATTTTATCTTATGTTAAATCCATCCAAAAATGGGGTCATCATGCATATACAATCGATATACACACATGTACTATGTATTAAATAAATAATTAATCCTTCTTATTTATTTTCAAATTTCAATAATATACTTAATATTAAAAATTTGAAAAACCCCATTTTATGTTGAACCTACTAATAGATATATTTGTAACACAAAATCACACACTTGGGTACATTTCTAGGTCCATAAAAATATACTAGCATTCATATGATTCCTAAGAAAGAAAACTAGTAATTGACAATTGTCTTTATCCTTTTCTCTATATTTCATGTTTTCTATTTGGTCTTAAATGCCCTACTTGCCCAATCGGGTTTTATTTCAATTATTTAACTTTTATGGCTTGTGCCCTGCACACAAGCTTTTGGGTCTCCTTTATCTTTTGGGCACCTTTTTCACTCAGACATAATGCGCCATAGTTATGTGGCCCTCTGTCCCCATTCTGGGTGCCCTACATACCTTGACCCTTTTCCACCTTACTCATTTCTTTTGGGTCTCTTTCATCTTTTTGGGCACCTTTTTCACTCATGGGTCGGTCTTCCAATTTTCAATAATGAAATTAAAACAAGGGAATGATATAAATACATAGTTATTTGACCAAAATAAAGGACCAAGCTCTAATAATTATTAATATCACCTAATATTTCACTCAAAAGGCACCTAAAGCATTTCAAACCATCTCTTTGGCATTAATCAAGGGACAAGAGATTAAATTTTCTACATACACCGCATAGGAAGGGGAAGTTAATTTTGTCATCCACACATTCTACTTACATTACTACATCTAGCTATAACCCATTATCAAGTGCACTTGCACAAGGGAATCATAGGGAACAATTCTTACACACACTCATTTCTCCTATTTAGAAACTACATGGAGTCTCGAGATCTAGACAACACTCTTGGGGTTGTAAAGATTCACTCTTGGGACATGGTTTTTAGGTATTGGCATGATGGCATTGATTAGTCGGGTCGGCCTAAATCTAGATATTACATCTTTATTTTTTGAATTTGATATGGTTTTGGGGGTTTTGTAAGAGAATATTTTTATTTTAGGTTACAGTACTTATCAGAAAGTATTATTATTGTGAACGATCAAAATACCGATACACATATTATCGGGGAAAATCAATAGGAATTTTATTTTTCATGACACTCTAATAATCAAATTATAACCATTTGCATAGTCATGGGGAACCCAATGATTCATATCCAGCACCCAGTAAATCCATGTGCCCCCATCCAACCATGGATGACCATGCTTGATATAATCCTCACTACCTCCTAATAGCTTGCTCTTTAGCTCCATAATTTATCGTGAGTGTTGATGACACAATTCACCACTTGTTCAAAATATTAGGTGGTTTTCCCGCTTTATCTAGAGAACTTCTATTTACGCGATTCCAATGTCAATCAACTAAGTTATTAATAAGATAAAATTTTTGAGCTGTGTAAAAGCCACGTGTCCCCAGTTGTCACTCGATTAGCTAGAAAAGAATTTGGATGTAACGGAGCTCCCAATATAGCCATCTCTTTGTTGTACCTCTTGTTTAGGGTTTTCCCATTAATGAAAAAGATAATTTTTTGTCATATTTTAAAAAGAGTATAGTCATATCATACTTATTAGGATTATGACATGGTGTTTTAGGTATTGACATGATGGCATGAGGTGATTTAGTTAGATTGGCTTGACGGGGGCACACAAGCTGTGGTGATAATTTCAAGCCTAGTTGATTTTAGATGACCTCGGTGTCTAGCCTATGTGATGGAGCATGGTAGATTGATTTTATTAGTGGTTTGAGGAGGATGGTATCAAAAGCATGGATAAAAATTTGGTGAGTGTTTAGGCACTCACATTAGTTCCAGGGCGGAATGCTGTGCAGGAAGTACGATTGTTGGTTTCCATGCTAAAAACTAAGATTCAGTGCTCATCTATTTAGACCAAGTCTAGGTGTTTGAGGCATGTTGATGAGTTTTATAGCCAAATGACATCATGAATGAATTTAGGTGAGTGTTTCATGATGTATTAATGTTTATAGGAAATTTTGGAGAGGTTTTTGTGATGTGTTATAGTGTTGGTTTAGTTTTAGGTGGTGATAGGTGTCTTTGCATAAAACCATTATTGTAGTTTGTTGGTATCACCTGTAATTCTCATGAAACATGTGTGGATATTGAATAGCCTAAAGAATGTAAAACCCTAAGGGCTAGTCATGCAAATGAGATAAGATGAGAAGATGGAGAACTATTTGATACATGATGATAATTTTATATTATTAATAAGGGTTTCATAGAGGTGTAATAATAATTTGGAGTCATTCTTAAGAATATTTTTCAAGATAAGTTGATTTTGATGAAACAGGGTCAAAGAAGGTGATTTCCAACTCGAATTACACCTTCTAATGTTCACCCTAAATTGTGTGATCTTCATGGGAATTTTTTGATTTAATGTATGTTTATAAATTGAGTTAATAAGGTTTCACAAAAATAATGATGTCATTTCATTGTCACATTTTTATGAATGAATGTTAAGAAGGTAAACAACTTTTTGTGAGCTCAAACCCTAACTTGAAAGTGGTAGGAGAGATTTTCTTCCTAAGTTCCTAGAATGGATTTATAGTGCTATTATGATTATTTTATTATGTATAGGACTCCTCCAAGTTTCCATAAAGGTATTATAGAGCATGTGGTGATGAGTGGACCCCACTCAAACATGAAATTTTATGAATAAGTTTAGTTTGGGACAAGGTTTTCCAAAGGAGTTGCAAAATAAATTGACATTGTTTTTATCATGGGAGTTTTTATTTATGTCCATGATGGTTTTATATCATGGTGGTTCTTCTATATGAAAAGTGTTCCCTATTTATGAAGACTAGTCAAAAGGTAGTTTTGTTTGCAAATATGAACCTAGTTGAAGGCCTCCCACTTGGAGTTGGAAGGATTTATAATATGTTGTGGAAATATGATTCATATATATTTCTAGTGGTATAAGATTTTTCTCATGATTATAATATTTTATGTTTCATCCAGTCGGTTTTGAGAAAGAAGGTTGTTTGGTTTTTAGGACAGGATTGTTCAAGCTAAAAGATTGAGTTGAATGAGGCATGAGATGAATGAGTTAATGTGTGATATCAGTTGAAGAGTGAATAGTAATGAATGTTGTTCCTATTTAATTCCTTTTGAGGTATTGGAAGTGATAAAAAGGGTACAAACCAATTGAGTTTGTAAAACTATTGTTAATGTAAAATCACAAAGACCACTAATTGCTTATGATTTGTGTGTGAGGCAATCGTGTAATCTACATAACATGGGATTATCCTACAATGTGGGACCTTGTAAGTAGGATAACCTCTAGATAAATTCATCTTCTTCTCCTAACCTAGTGCCAATTTCTCCAAACTGCATAGAATGGAAAACTAGTATAATCCTACAAGGATAAAAGAATGCATAAAAATAAAACCTAATCTAAGGGAAGGTGATGCACCAAGAAAGGGTGAGAAAATCTATGTGAGTGAAAAATAGGGAGTAAACAAGGTAATAGAGGGAAGGTGGAGGTGCCATAGTACAAAACAATATTCAATTCCCTATATTCATAAAGCACAACAAATTATAGATCTTGCAAAGAGATAGATATATGCACAATATACTTGCAAATATAATGGAAGGATAAAAATATGCAATGTCATATAAGTTAGGGAAAAATAGCCACAAAACATGAATTTTATTGCTAAAAACATGCACAATCCATTACAATATAGGAAAAAGGCAAGAATCCTTTACAAAATGCCCAAATTTGAGGCCTTTAGCTCACAATATCTTTAGAACAATTTTGACAGAGTTCCTTTGCAAAATAATGAATCCCCTCAAAATGAGGCATATTTTACAATATATAGGCAATTTGGGTCACCAACAGTAGGATGCATTAAAGAGGTATGGGAAACCATATAATTTGGTACCTTGCTTGCACAGGGTAGTCATGGGTACCATACTTCATTAAATCTAGTTGTTGAGCTATCATTCACCCACCTACCTTATCTTGGCATGTGACTCATCCATCATGTGGGTCATCTAACCATGTTGGGTTGGGCCATATAAATACCTTTGAGAAAAAAATGTTTGGCCCTCGAGCTCTCCTCTATGTTTGAGTTGGATAAACATCTAACCAAGAACCATACAAAAAATGAGTGGGCCATCTAATCTCAATGTTTTCCAACCTAGGGGTTGGATGACATATAACTTGGTCATGGCATGCTTCATGATTTTGGTTGATCATCCTAGGAGTTGCCATCTTCCCACTATGGGTCATCCACATTGGGAGGTTGGACATTTATCTATCTCTTCCCATATGATGTTACTTAACTAACAAAGCCATTTGACCATATGCCTTATAACCCAAAGGGGTTGGATGCCATCCAAATCCTCCGTATAGTGATGAATCATCCAATGATTAGCTCATCACCATGCTTCCATAATAGTTAGCTGAATAACCCTCCAAATAACCTATCTATCCATCTAAATTGACCAACCTAACCGACACACCTTTCCGACTAACTTGGCCATAAAATTCTCCACCGTCCAACGTAGGCATCTAAGCCTCAGTGTCAACCAACCTTATATGTACATAACATCACCGACTAATCCTTGGTCATCTAACCTATTGGAATTTTCCAATTTCACAATGAGCTCGACCAATAACTTGAACATTCACCGTAGAAATCTAGATCATCGTGAGTAAAGACAAAATCCTATGAGCTAAAACAGAGCTACCTAGAAGATTTTGAATTATTTCCCTTTTTCCCAATTAAATGCTAATGCTATGACCTGCTAAGTTGTCCATTTTGTAGGGGTGCAAAAAATGGATAACAACTATTTTCTAGGAAGCTTGATTTGGTGAAGAGGAAAGTAGGTGTGGTTTTCACATATGGATGTTTCATGAGATCTAACATACATGTATGTGATGTAAAGGTCTTGATGATTCCATATAATAGATACATGTCATAATTTATTTGTTTTTAGGTTGTCTTGAGGCTCCAAAGGTGAAGACATGGTGTTGGAAATAAATATTTTAAGAATTTTTTGAGCCTTTTGAGTTGTGTTATGATTTTTTCTGATTGATGAATGATAATTAATGACCATGTATGATTTTGATATGCCATATTAATAATGTATGATGAATTTGGGAGATTTAATACTCATGTTTTGGGAATTTTTGTTTTAGTTCATTTAGGTGATGGGGTTTTGAGCTAATTTTGTGCATGTTTGATGGTTTTGGGAATGGTCAAGCTATATGGGTCATATGTGAATGTTTTTATGAATATTTTGGAATATTTTAAAGTTTTATTGGTAAAAAAATTAGGTAAACAAACCTAGAGTGTTTTTGAATCAATAAAAGGGTATAAAAGTGAAGTTGTAGTTCAAATTTGAACTAGTTCTGAAGAGGGAAAAAAAAGCACGAGCCATGTGTGTGCTTATAACATGTATGAAGGAATAGTTTCATATATGAGAGAATCTTCAAGAGGCTTTTAGGAAGGTTTTAAAGTGTGTGTAAAATATTTTTAAGCAAAGAAAAGTTGTGAAAGTGAAGGAAATTGTGAATTGAGAAGTTAGGGTTTGAAGAAGGGTTTCAAGAGTGTGTGAGTTAATCACTGATCTCCATCAATTTTGGAATTAAAAATATGTTATATATATTCATAAATTTGTTTGAGATGTTGTTTAATCTTCTTAGGGGTTTTAGCCTCCTTTTGGAGTTGGTGCTTCACTAAACTAGGGGTTGGTGCTCCTTCTAGTGTTAATCCTCTACTTAATTAGGGATTGGTGTGGTGATTCACTAAATACTTTTATTTCAATAATATAATCATAATTTTTAGTGGATATTCTTCCAATTGAGGTTTTCTCACTTATATTTTGTGTTGTGGTGATCTCTATCTGTTCATGATTATTTGATTGAATGATTTATGATTTTGTGCACACATTAATGAATGGTTAATTGGTTTATGGTTTGAGAAAAAAATTAAGATTGATTAATTTTTAAGGATTGATTCACCCCCCTCTCATTCCATTGCAATTCCAAAAATTGGTATCATATCAGGTCCTTTTGGAGAAGTTTAATCACTTAAAAGGAGATCCTCGAAGCACAAAACTGGCGAGTCAGCTGAGTGGTTCTTCTAATAGTAAGGAACCTTTGTTTTATGGTGTGAACTATGATTTTTGGAGTTTGAGGATGAGGAATCATATCAATTACCTAGGTTATGATATTTAGCAAGTTGAGGATGGTTATACTTCTCTTGCTACTCCACCAACTAGTTATGTAGACAATAAGGCATGTAGTGACAATTCAAAGGTCATGAATGATATCTTGTGTGGTCTAGGAGAATCTGAGATGGTAAAGGTAATGCATTGAAAATCAGCCAAGGCTATGTGGGAGAAGCTTTAGGTACTATATGAATGAGACTCCAAGGTAAGAATTTCTAAGATCCAAACATTCATAAATCAGTTTGAAAGTCTTAAGATGAGTGATGATGAATCTATTACAACATACTTACTTAGGGTTGACAAGTTCGTCAACACCATGAAAGGGTTAGGAAAATATATGAATGGAGAAGTTGTTGTTCAAAATGTTTTGAGATCTCTAATTCCAAAGTTTTATTCCAAAGTGTGTGCTATTGAAGAATTCAAGGATGGAATGAAGGAGATCTTTAGCAAATACAAAATCAATAAGGAATCCAAATGCTTCAAGGTTTGAGAGATCATTTAATGGTCATTGTTTCACTTGTAATGATTTTGGTCATAAATATAAGAGTGTAGTAGTATTTATATATATTATCACCCTTGGAGGGATAGTAGGAGTGAGCAAGCTAAGAATGTAGTGTGCTACAATTGTCATGAAAGAGGTCATGTTGCTAGATATTGTTTGTATGATCCACCTAGTCAAGTTGAAGGATACAAAGGCAAGAGTTTAGTTGTGTGTTTCAATTGCAATGAAGTTGGTCATGTTTCTAGAGAGTGTTATTATGGTTTCTCAAGGAAAAATCAGAGATTTCAAGGTCCTAAAATGCAAGAAAGAGGTTTTCAGAGTTCTATATTGTATTCTAACAACCAAGACAAGGCATGGGAGCCTAGAAGGGTGAACAATGGTTCAAAAGGAGTTTATATGAATACTAGAAAAGTGTTTCTCAAATTAAAAATCATAATCAAGGAGGTGAAGGTGACTTTTAGGTGTCCAAGAGGGCTTGGGACATCTTTAAGTCACTTTTCTCTATTCTCATGGTATTTTATGCCTCTACTAGGATTCTTAGAGGTGTATTGTTTCATATGAAGCATTGGAGAAAGGGGAGCTGATTATTCTATGGTATGCCATTGTAGATTGTGTCTTCTTTATTTTTGAGGTATGTATTATAGTCCTATGTTGTTCGTTAGTGATGGTTCATCCAATAAAATGAGTACAATTGGTCAAGGAGTCTTCTTAAAGAGTATATAGTCATGTATTGAGTTTGTGTCTATCATGTGATGGGATTCTGATGGTTAATTTTAGTATGAAGTTTTTTCTTAATCCTTTAAGGTATGGTTAGGATATTTGAGTTGGTCTTAATCCATGTATGAATCATGAAGTCTATGGTTTGAGACACCTTGGTAAGTTGGTGAATGAAGCTCAAGGTATATATGAGCAAAGGTGTATCATGTGAAGTCAAGTGTTTATAATAAAAGTTAAGGCCTATGCCTAAATCTAAGTCATGTCATGAAGTCTTGTTAAGTGGTAGAAAGAGTATAGGCTTGCATAAGAGTCAAGAAGTGTTACTCCAATGTCAAGAGTTGGTTAAGGTTTTCATATTGTCTTAAGTATCATGGTGTCATGCTTTCAATGGATCAAATAATGTTCATGATTTATGGATAAGAAATGAAGAAGGGTGTGAATCATCAAATATGATAACTTCATCATACCATCATTACCAAGAGGTTTCAGTCAAAGCTCATGAAACTATTAAAAGCCAATTCAAGGAGGTTACTGGATGTATGAGATCATATTAAGTGGTATGAATAAAAATGTCACTTAGACAGAAAATGATCAAGTTGAAAGAAAAATTTGGAACAAATCATCTTAACAAGGAGAATTTGGAGTTTAAAGTGGTTTTAGGTTAAGAGAGAGAAAGTTCATGGGAATATATTCTAGTTATCAAATCTGGTTATGAGTGCATTAGGAGACCTAATTTATAAGGGTGACTTGCAAATTGGGCATATCTCTTTTAGTGATATTCTTTAAGGTTCATGGAGGTGATAAAGTGGCCAAATGAGTACAAATAACTAGTAAGGTTTCTATATAAATGTGAAATCATCAAATTTAGGTATGAATAACTTATGAAGTAGGGCTAGTGGTCTATGTGAGTAGTTTGAAGGAGTGAAAGTGTATAGAAAATGCCTTTTTGTTTTTATTAAATAAATCAAGCATGAATAAGGATACTCATCATCTTAAAAGGTTACAGGAATTTATACAAGGACATATATCTATGCGAGTGTTTCTAAATGCATTCAAGAGGTAACATGGAAGAGTGTTCTATGACTGAGAGAAAATTATGTTCTAGGTATGATCATGAGATGAGTAGGACTACAAGTAAGTTCTCGAATCTTTCTTTATAGTTAAGTGCATGAAGAGGAGCTATTCCTTTCTTCTAATGTATTTATAACATAATTTAAGGATTGAACTCACTTTCAACAGTATTCAAGAAGGAAAAAATTAAGTTTTGAGTTTTTTCCAATGTATAATTAGCTAGCTATAGGTCAAAAAAGGAGACTCAAATAGGGGTATGGTAACTTTTGATGCCTGTAAACACTAATATAGATTAAGCATCTATTGATCTCATGAAGGTTGAGTGTCAGAAAGTATGAAATATTCATCTAATGTTGGTAATCAAAACATGCTTGAATTGTGCATTTCCATAATATACAGTAGATGGATTTCTATAGGTATGTGAAGATTTTATAAGGTTAATATAGGTAGTATTGAATGAAAATCAAGGATATAGTCTATAAGAGGAGTCATAAATTCTTAAAAACCCAATTATGAAGGTAATAATGTTACAAGCCTAAGATTGATACTTGTTAGTGTCTATGAAGGCAAGAAATAACATGCTATAATTCCACAAAAGCTCCTAAATGAAGGGGAGTCATTAATGTCTCTGATCCAAGTACTTTATATGTCAAATGGATCCAATAAGTAATATTAAGACTTGGAAGACATAAAGGTACTAGCTTAAGAAAGTACAAGGGTCAAGGCATGAGCAAAGACCATATATGATCATCTATGAGGATACTTCAGTGTTGCAAAAATGGTGTCACATGTTTGAGTGAGCTAGATAAGACAAAGGAAATTACTCCTTGACCTCATAAAGAGCATAAAAGTGTTGAGAAGGTCTGTAAGTGATAACTCATGAGTTTTAAAGAATCAAGCATGGTGGTGTCATAACCAAGTACAAATACTATGATGGGAAGCTACGAGGTTTATGTGCATATTATATTTCAAACGTGAAAGGTAAAGAGGTGTTTGCATGAGTTCATGAGGTAAGGATCATAAAAAAAAAGTGAAGAAGTGTAAGGTGTAAAGAAGGTCTAGTTGGTAAGATAAGTCAAGTTGAGTGTTGGTTAGCCTGCATGAGTGAAGTGCACATGACATCAAAGTATCAAAATAAGCTTGCTACATGTCTATTAATTCCTTTAGAGATAAGGTAATCTCAAATTGTTCTAAAGCATGTAATTCAAGTGATATATGAGGTCTAAGTAATGAAAAAGTTGTGGAAATAGTCATGGTTGTAAGAGAAGGAGGTAAGTAGGTCAATATCAAGACTATCTTAGTGTTTAATAGAAAAAAATATCCTATAGGTATAATAGAGGTAGGGGATATTTTCTATCTCTTCTCTAGGGGTCCTAGATGACAACAAAGAGAGATAAGAAAAAATATTTGATGATTGAAGGTATGATTACAAATTATAACTCATAGGAAATATTTCTACTAGCCTATGTTGGTGTAATGTGATGCAAAGAAGATATAAATCATTGAGACAAAGCTTTAGGATTTTGTGGATGTGTTTGACCTATCTTCAAGGAATCTATAAAAGGTAAGGAACTTAATTATTTTGTTTTATACTAGAGTGAGATACCATGAGTCCAGGGGCTGTGAGAAGTCATGTAGTTGTGTGAGTGTTTTTCTAGGAATTGTTAAAGTTGGTTCTAAATGAACTCAAGATTTAGGTTAGGGAACTTAGTCCTCAAGAATGTGAAAATTAAAGATATGCAAGAAAATATTCTAGTTTGGGAATTTAAATTAGATTTTAGACCATAAATAGGGATGGATGATGTAATTTTACTTCAAGTCATGTATTTTGACATGTTCACAAGTTATATGATTCTAATCTAGGTTTCTTATAGTGATCTTATGCTTTGAAAAAGGTAAAAATCATAATTTTGTAAATAATTACTAGTTTGTGTGATAGTATGAAGGATCTCGTTGATGTTTCTTGTTGGTCCGAAAAATATGGCACTTAGCAAAGAACATACAGAAGGTTCATGTGGAAGAGTAGATAAATTCAAAAGTGGGAGGATTAGAAAGGAATCACACACTAAGGACGAGACAAATTTGGGATGATGAGGAGCTATTTTTGGAGATAGAATGCGGAGCTCACAAACCGGTTAAATACTGTGCATGACACGCATTAGATATTTTTAGAGGATCAACTACAAAGTGTTTTGCATGGATACAGCTGAAATTGATTTACTAATAAGCTTAACTAGAAGAATTCTATTGTTAGCACACTTGCATGTGTGGTTATTTTTGTAACGGCGCGTGGATAATAATAGCATGCGACCTATTTTTTGGGTTAGATAAGTGGTGAAGGGCAATTCCCCACCCTTATAAATATATAATGAACTGCGTAGTATAGGTTTGTGAGGATATGTATGTGAGAACCGAGTTATTGTGAGGTTATGTTGTCAAAACTATGCATGCATAGACTATGGTATTATATATTGTAATAAGATTCTATGTATTGATCATGTTTAATGTAATGGAATGTGTTGGCTGAATCAAAGTGTCAAATTCTAAGTATAATTGGTTCATGCATGCTTGATTTCATCATGGTTATCTCTTAATTCTATTGTTCTCTAGATCTAGATTTGAATATGTACTATAGAATGATATATTATTCATAGATCTAAATGCTTTAAGTCTTCATCATGATAACATCCTATAATAACAACCCTAAAGAGGGGCTTGGTACCTTTGCGCACTTCAAGTGAGCACTTGGTCTAGGTTGAGTGATGTGTCTAGTGCATCTAGGCTTTTATCGGTGAATTCTAGGATGCATAATTGGTTTATCATGCATTGTAGTAATGGGAAACAACTAGAATCATCGGTTTAGATGGCATATCTAACAATCTAACAACGAATGAGCACATTGATCTATCGAGAGCTGTTTTTAGTTGTTTTCGGGATGATTCTCGATGAATACATACTAGTTGACCATAGTAAAGTGTTGAGGAGTGGATACATGACCTAGAAGAAGAATACACATGGCGGTTCAACATTGGATGTGATTTTAACACACGTGTATGGGTGGAACATAATCTATATGACTATTTATATGAGATCTTCTTCACTATCTTTCCAGTAGAATTGTATGAGTGGCTGATTGCTTATGCATCTAAATGGAATTAGAGGTATCGCATACTTGTCTGGATGCAGGAAGAATTTTAGATGCTTAATGATGTTGATCTAATTTAGACTCGTGTTGTGGATATGTGGTGTTCTTAACATTTATATCCTAGAGTACTTAATTTCCACTTATTCATGCCCATAGGTAGCTGAATTCTAGTTTTTATGATATCTAAGGGGAACTTACCTACAAGGCATTCCACTGGTGATCAAGATCCTAATGGTAACTTTGAATTTGGAGAGCTAATCGATGGCTAAGGAAACCCCACCATGCATGAGGGTAGGAAGGTTTGGTGAAAGATGGTAGACCTAGCGGTAGAGATGTAGAGAGAAGAAAGGTCACTTAAGTATAATGAGATGCATGAGAGGGTGATAGAGAAGTAGTGGGAGGTTGCGAGAAAATGGCGTTGTGGAGAAAGATAGTTCGGGAAGGAGTTGAAGTTCATGCGAGAAGATGTGGAACCCGAGCATCAAAAAATCCCCATTTGGGAAAGCATGACCCAGAACCCTCCTTGGCCTCACCTCACATGTAGTACTAACGGAAATGACGTAGGCCGAGATCACGTATTTGAATCCACACAGAAACCTTTCCCTTGCACTTGGTTTTCTAGCATCTAGTACAACAACAAGTCAACAAGCGAATTCAAGCAGTGGGAGAGTAGGAGAAAGTATTATAAGAGGCTTAATGATGGTATAGAAAATGGCTTTGTTGTTATATGGGAGTACCTTTTGGGTGTGTCATCTACACATAATTCAAGGACATATATTTTGGACTATCTTTTTGGGAGTAATAACACTTCATAGATGATCCTTAAAGAGTGCACATCCCGAGTTCAACACTACTATTGGGACACGGGAAGTACATCTTACTGGTTCGATCCCAACTATAGGTTTAGGATCGGGAGTTATAGTTTTCTCTATCTTCGGTGGATCTAGTGGTTACGGAGGAAGAGGAAACATAGGAGGTTCTGATTAGGTGGGCAAGGTTTGAACCAACCCCATAATATTTTCATGGAGATGTCTCTTCGTCTTCCGTGAGTATAGGAGTATAGAAGATGTTGTTGAACATGTACACATGTGTAAGATACTTTGGCACGAAAAAGGAATAAAAAATTTCGAGTGTAGGGAAGTCAATTTTCTACTATATTATAAGGGTGCTCACCACAATTGGTACATAAAGTTTGACCCCAAATAAGATCAAACTTACATGATGACTATCTAACTTTAAAAGATACATTCCTTAAAGAGTTTCACATCCCTAAGTTCAAGCCAAAGAGTATAAGTGCTCTCAAAGATATTAAGCAAGGAACTACTAATAGTGTCGAGAGAGTATGATGCACATGATGCTAGTCCACATGAAAGGAACAAATCTACACAACAGGACTATTCAAAATTGGAAAATTAAAAAAACATTTCTTCCGGAAATGAGGACCATAGATGGAGATGAATGAAGAAATAAGTGTAACAGAGGTAAGCAGAGGCCATGGGTACTACCAAGGGAAGGTGTAGTGGCGAGGTACTCGGAGTATATGGAGGTACGTTGAAGAGAATCCCGTGTATAAGAGGTAGGAAGGAGCGCTAGAAGGTTATAGCTTGGGTGTGAAGATGTACCACACGTGGAAAGAACGAAAATGGTTGATTAATGAGAAGATTTTTGGTAGGTAAAACAATAAATGCATGAAATTTTGAAAATCTATATAAGGATGGGATGTAAGTTCATTTTTACCATTGCAATCATGATAATTTGAAAGAGCCAAGTGCGAACAAGCTGCGAGAAGAGTATTCGTGCGAAAAGTGTGAATTGGGACGTGATGAGTAGATTTGTGCGCAGAGGAAGCTTGTGTCCCCATTTATGAAGGGTCCGAGAAAATCAAGGTGTTACAAAAGAGCTAGGAACGTAATTTCAACTAGGGATTGCTGAATCAAGCTAGGGTTTTGGTTTTCACATTGTAGGAGATAAAAGTGAGCATTTGAAGTAGGAAGATTATAGGTTATAAATAACACGAAGAAAGCACCCATAGTAGGAGTACAAGGGAAGAAGAAGGTCAAGGTGGAGGTTGAAATAACTTCTAAGAGTAATTTCGATAAATGTAGTATCCAGAGGGTGTAATTGTGGGTTAGGAATGGGATTCCCACATCTGGAAGAGAAAGATCGGTGAGTACAACCATTGTACAACCGAAAATAAGGAGGATGATGCATTATTAAACACAAAGACAAATAAGCACATAGTAGAAGACATGTCGAAAGTGTGTCTCCTCATGACGACGCCGAGGAGAAGTTGTTGAAGAAAATCATAGTTTACCAACATTGTATGAGATCCCATGCTTTTGGAAATATGAACCATTGTATCGTTGGTTGATGAGCAGGGGAGTACACAAAGATTTCTTTTACTTTGTAGGACGTAGGGTAAGGATTACAACCATGTTGATCTCAACAATAACAGGGTTGAAAGGCAGGGGTAGTTGTAAACTCTAATTTAACTAATAAAGCTACAATCCTAGAGATAAAGAAGGAGTTGGGATACATCAAGGGTTTGTGCGGCATGAACATTGATAAATTAAAGAAGTACCCAATCATACAAGTAGCTACACACTTAGTGACAAATTTGAATGACCAAGAAAGATGGTCACAAGTAAACACAATGTGGCTACACATTGCGAAGAAAATGTCACAGGGAGTGATTTACAACATCTATATTTACATTGCAGAAGACTATCATTGAAGAAGCGTGCACAAGAGAAAGATCAATTTTGGGGCTATTCTATTGTCTCTCATAGGTGTTTATGGAAATTGGGGTGCCCAATGGGCCAAAGGAGAAAATCTTATTCTTTCATGGGAATAACCTATGGAGAATAAGTCACTGCGGAAATATTTGGCAAGTACTTGTGTGATGGATCAATGAGTGGACCATTCAAGTAGAGGGTGGAGATGTGGTATGATAGGCTCCATTATCTATGTACGGTGTTCAAAGAAGAATGGCACATACCCAAGGAGTTACCCTTGGTAGTAGGGAAGGCAATATAAGACATGTTCGAGAGCATCCTGGAGTTCACATTATACTATCACTTTTGCATTGCGTGGTTCACCATGAAATATGGGGCTTAGAGCACATGGTGCAAATTACCATATGCCTTCACAAGAATATATTTCTAGGCATCACTTCACCAATTTTCAGATGTGTACCACAT
This sequence comes from Taxus wallichiana var. yunnanensis, assembly GCA_018340775.1. NCBI lineage: Eukaryota > Viridiplantae > Streptophyta > Pinopsida > Cupressales > Taxaceae > Taxus > Taxus wallichiana. The sequence continues at coordinate 598,377,264 of CM031242.1, read as the reverse complement.
AAGCTTCAATGCGAAAAAGGTAGATTATGACTACCACACTCTTTGAAAAGAAATATGTATATCTAGGGTGTAATTCCTACATTGAGAAGCTTATCTCGATATTATAAGCATGAAGCCTATAAGTTTGGCGAGTTGGGGACACTTTGGAGCAGCGCTTGTGTACCTATCAACTCAAGCCCAAGTTAGAGAACAAAAAGTATGTGGTTAATGAGTTCACACTCCCCCAATGGCCACCAAAGGTAAGCATACAATGGAAAATTCTCCAAATAGCTCCTAAGCCCACAGAGATAATATAAGTAGAAGATGAAGAGGAGTAGCATGAAGATAGTGGTGATTTGAAGCATAGAGGAAGAAGACAACCTACTGATAGGGTAGAATCTAAGTGCGTGACTACTCCACCCCAACCACAAGAAGGAGATGACGAGGACCTTGATGTGGTATAAGGAGAAAGTTGTTACAAAAGAGTATTTAGGAGAACAAGGACATAAGGTGCTACTCCTCAATCAAGGTGCACAAATCACCTCGAATCTCTCCATAGAAGGAGACAACTGAGAAGAGAAGAAAGAAGTTAAAGCTGAATGAGGAGGTAGAAGAGTCCGAGGAAAGTGAGCCCAATTCCCTACACCTTCGGGGCCTCGAGAACGTGGAAAAACCAAAGAACAAAGAAATGAAGGATGGAGAATAGGGAGAAAAGGAGGTAGATGAGACACCGACCGAGATTGATATTGAGGCCGTACAGATGAACAAGCTCCAAATCTTGAAGCCCAAGTTCCTAAGGGGCTAAGATTGAAAAGAAAAAGTGGAGAGTATGTTCCACCAGTCATGGGCTATGCTGAGGACACGTGTAAAATTATCCATGCCCATTTTCAGAACACAATGACACAAAAGGAGTTGTATGGATGGGAACTAATGGATGAATATATGATAACCATGTGCACGAGGAAGTAATTGTTTTGATCTATGCACATGCACATGGATGAACCAAAATTTGATGTATGTGAGGAGTCATGTGTATCAAGGAGGTTGAAGAAGACACCTCAGGCTAGACACATAATAGTAAAGCCTATTGTTATGTCGATGAACAAATGATTTGGTGAAGGTCTTGATAGAGGTGGCACGATGAAATATGGATAAGGTTGCAACAATTAGGGTGCTAAGGGGGAGATCAAGGCCAAGGATGTAGAAATAGCATGCCTAAAGCAAGAAAAATACTTGGCATAGAAGAAGAACACTATTTTCATTAGCATGGCAGAGGAAGTTGGGGACAATATCATGAAAGTGAAGCCACACTTAGAGCCAAAGGTACCCAAAATGTTTCCTTCAGCAATGTATTATGTACAAACCTTGGTGGACTTAGTGCTTGAAGATGAGCCTTTGCACATGCCAGAACCGGAGGATTCAAAGCACGGGAAGAAAAGTGGGAAAAGGATTTAGTGATGAGAAAGATTACGTCATATGAGGGGTTTCTTGAGCTTGCAAGAGGAATCAAGAAAGTGGATCAAGCGTTGAATATTTGTATAGCCCTAGAAGCCATTATAAGAACCGGACCTATTTGGAAGATAATGAAGTCTTGAAATCCATGAAAGATGAGACCTTGGGCAGCATAGAACGATTAGTGTTTATCAAGCGAAGCACGAGGCCCTTACGGCAATACAAGAGGCACATAAGGAAAGGCTAGATGAGCTTGGGAAACTCATCGTGCTAAAGATGGACTTATTAGAAGGAAGAATGACTATGATTTCAAGCATTGTGTTGCGTCTTGCTGAGAATGAGAAAGGAGAGATTGCAAAAGATGAGTTAGATTCAATTGTAGTGGATATCCTAGAAAAGGAAGAGATGCGCTCAATGATTCGTAGAATTTAGAGCCGAGAGAGATAAAAGAAGAATATCCAAAATTGATTCTTCATATTGAAGCGAAAGATGATGTAGGGTGAAAATATATTTTATTCATCGAAATTCTTTCTATATCTTTATTCGCATTCTTTGATTCGATTTGGAGACAAACCATTGTTTGGGTGGAAATGCAATTAGTATGGGGTAATGTTGGTAAGAACAAAATATGGAACTTAACAGATAACATACAAAGGTTCACGTGGAAGATCGATCACATTTAAAAGCACGGTAGGATCGGAAAGGAATCACACGCTGAGGACAAAGATAGATTCGGGACAATGAGGAGCTATTTTTAGAGATATCATGTAGAGCACACAAACCAGTTAAAGACTTGCGTGACATGCATTGGCTATTTTTTGAGGATCGGATATGAAGCGCTTTGCATGATACAAGATGAGAATAGATTTTATACTAACATGATAACTAGATGAAGTTTATTCTTAACACACTTGCATGTGTGGCTTTTATTATAGTAACGGCATGGCTAATAATAGCATGTGACGTATTTTTTTGGGTTAGATAAGCGGTGAAGGGCAAATCCCCACCCTTATAAATATATAATGAACTCGCGAGATAGGTGTGTGTGAGGATATGTATGTGAGAACTGAGTTATTGTGAGGTTATGTTGCCAAATATGATGCATGCATAGACTATGGTATTATCTATTGTAATAAGCTTTTGTGTATTTATCATGTTTAATGCAATGGAATGTGTTGGCTGAATCAGAGTGTCAAATCCTAAGTATAATTGGTTCGTGCATGCTTGATTTCATCATGGTTATCTCTTAAGTCTATTATTCTCTAGATCTAGATCTGAATATGTACTATAGAATGATATATTAGTCATAGATTTGAATGCTTTAAGTCTTCATCATGCTAACATCCTATAATAGAAACCCTAAAGAGGGGCTTGGTACCTTTGCACGCTTTGGGTGAGTGCTCATTCTAGGCTAAGTGATGTGCCAACGCGCGTGGGCTTTTATCGGTGAATTATAGGCTACACTATTTCTAACCAAGAGATGAACCTCTGAAGATAAGAAAGGTGAAGAAAATGCAAGTACAAGTATGTTTTTCATTAATGTAAAAATGGGGAGAAGTTTAGGAGGTTTTCCATTAATGACAAAGGGGGAGATTGTTGGAATGTTATGTTCTAGGTGTTTTCATTGATGTAAAATACCATTAATGAAAAAAATAATGTTGTGTTAGAGTCATATCATTCTTAGTAGGATGATGACATGGTTTTTTAGGTGTTGGCATGATTACATGAGGTGATTCAGTGAGATTGGCTTAGTCTAGCAAGCCTAGTCAGGTGACCTAGCTAGCTTAGGTGATGGAACATGGTATTTTGAGTTTCTTGGTGGTTTGACAAGTCTGGTAGCATCATCAATAACATGTTTGGTGATTTTTAGGAACTCACATGAGTTACAGGGTGTTGGTAAAGGCTGAATACCAAGTTTTAGGTACTCATATGGACCGGACCCGGTCTAGGTGTTTGGAGGGATGAGGGTGCATTATAGAGTGAAGTGAGCTCATGGGTGAATTTTGGTGAGTGCTTCATGATGTATTAATGTTTTTATGACATTTTGGAGAGGTTTCATGATGAGTTACAATGTTGGTTTAGTTGAACCTAGCCTAAACCATGTAAAACCCTAAGGGATAGTCATGCAAATGAGATGGGATGAGAATATGGAGAACTATTTGAGCCATGATGATTATTAGAGATGATTCATAAGGGTTTCTAGAGGTTTTAGAAAAATTTGGAGTCATTCTGAAGAATATTTTGCAAGATAAGTTGTTTTTTGTGAAATAGGGTCAAGAAGAAGGTGATTTCTAGCTCAAATTATACCTTCTAATGTTCAACCCAAATTTTTTTCTTTGTATATTACATTTTGTATTTCATGTATGTTTATAAATTGAGTTAAGAAGGTTTTGAAAAAATAATTAGGTCATTCCATTGCCAAATTTTTATGAACGAATGTCAAGAAGGTAAAGAACTTTTTGTGAGTTCAAAACCTAGCTTAAAAGTGGTAGGAGAGATTTGATTCCTAAGTTCCTACAATGTATTTATAGTTCTATTATGAAGCTTTGATTATGTAAGGAACTCCTCTAGGTCCCCAAAAAGTATGGTAGAGTATGTGGTGATGAGTGGACCCCACTCAAATAGGTAAGTTTATGAAGAAGTTCAATTTGGGACAAGGTTGTCAAAGGAGTTACAAAATAAATTAACATTATTTTTATAATAGGAGTTTTTATGTTCTTGATGGTTTCAGATCATGGTGGGTGCTTATAAATGGAAAAGTGTGCCCTATTTATGAAGACTAGTCAAAAGGCAGTTTTGGGGTAGTTTGCAGAGATGGACTTGGTTGAAGGCCTTACACTTGGAGTTGGAAGGAGTTATAATATGTTATGGAAATATTATTAAGATATATTTATATTTTTATAATTTTTGTCTCATGATGATGAAATTTTATGGGTCATCTAGGGAATTTTGTGAGAAATAATGGTATTTGGTTTTTCGGGACGAGGATTGCTCAAAATGCAGCGAGAGATTGGAGTGAATGAGGAAAGAGATGAATGAGTTGATGTCTATTATAAATTGGAGAGTGAATAAGAATTAATTTTGTTCCTATTGAATGAATTTGGAGGTATTGGAAGTGAAAGAAATGGTGCAAACTAGTTGAGTTTGTAAAACTACTTTATGGGCAACTTTGATTTAGTGAATAGGAAAGTAGGTGTGGTTTGCACATATGGATGTTTCATGAGATATAACATGCATGGATATGATATAAAGGTCACAAGGATTCCATAAAATAATTTCATGCCATATTTGAGTTTTTTTTGGGTGGTATTAAGGCCCAAAGGTGAAGATAAGGTGTTAGAAACAATTGTTTTGAGAAGGTTTTGAGCCTTTTGAGTTGTGTTATGAATTTTTTGATTGGTGAAATCTAATTAACAACCATGGATGATGTTGATATGTAATATTACACATTTTTATGAATTTTGAGCTTTAATAATCATGGTTTTGGCATTTGTGGTTTTATCTCATCCAGGTGATGGGGTTTTGAGCTAGTTTTGTGCATGTTTGATGGTTTTGGGAATGGAAAACCTATATGGGTCATATATGAATGTTTTTATGAGTGTGTTGGAGTATTTTAAATTTTTATTGGTTGAAAAAAAGGATGGAAACAAACCTAGAGTGTAATTTAATAAAAAAAGGGTGTACAAGTGAAGTCGTAGTTCAAATTTCAACTAGTTCTTGAAGAGGGAAAAAGCACGACCCATGTCGTGCTTGTAATAGGATTGAAGAAAGAGTTTCAGATCTAAGAGAGTGTGAAATAGGATAAGGAATGTTTGAAAGTGTGTTTGTAAGAGTTTGAAGAAAATACAAGTTGTGAAAGTGAAGGAAATAGCGAATTGGAGAAGTGAGGGTTTAAACAAGGGTTTCAGGTGTGTGAGATGAATCAGTGATATCCATTAGCCGTGGAAGAAAAAAGACATCATATATCTTCATAAAAGTTGGTTAAGTGGGTGCTTTCTCATCTTATTGGGTTGTATCCTCCTTGTGGAGTTGGTTCTTTATCAAGTTAGGGGTTAGTGCTCTACTAAATTAGGGGTTGGTGCTTCACTAAATAATTTTGATTTGAATAATATAATCAGAATTTTTAGTGGGTTTTCTTACCCTTGAAAATTTCCTACTTACATATTGTGTTGTGGTGTTATCTCTCTTGTTCATGGTTATTTTATTTTATGATTTATGATGTTGTACACACATTAATGAATGGTTAATTGGTTTATGGTTTGAAAAAGCAAATATGAAATTGATGAAAGTTTGTAAGAAATAATCTAGCCTCCCTCTCGGTCCATTTTGCTTCCAAAACATCTTATATCATTACTACCCTACGATGAAATCTATTTATATAGTTCATACTCATTTTCTCGAGGCTATAAATCTGAAATGAATCTCATCACATGCACACTTTATGTTTTATGTTTCATGATCTCCTATCTAGTACACAATATCAAACCATTTCTAAATAATGTACTCTTGTTCTATGGTTCATTCTTGATTGTTGAGGGGTATTTTATAAATTAACCTCATCTCATACTCAACCACATGACCTAAGGGGAGCACTACCCATATAACATTCACATTTCTCACCATTTCATCACACCCATACACTGCATATTACATATCTTGGTTACACTTACTCTTGCTTGCTCATACTTATATGTACACTTTGTTTCCCATGTTAGATGGCTACTTCGTATGTCAATAAATTTTTTATATACATATGGGCATTCACTTGTTCTCTAGTTGTGAATGAAAACTTATTATAGGTCCTTACACACTACAATGATGCTTGGTACTTACACCTCTTACCAATCCTACCAAGGATCCTAGGGGAATCTACTTTCTCACACACTATAGATGTTATTGTTTCATTCTATACTACTTCCTATACGTACTAGAAAATTACTTTACATAGATACATACATGTTGTTACATACTCTTTATCTTTCTAACATGCAAACGTGTCTTCATGTGTAGAATTTTATTTTCAAGAACTATTTTCCACCATGGTTGTATGTTACACTTTTATCAATATTGATTGTTGTTGTATGCCATTATTTGCGGGCTATGCCCTATGTCTTGTTTGATCATTGTTTGTATGCTTTTCACCACTTTGGACCTAGTTGTCTTGTGACATTGTGAGTGATGTCCCATGTTTGAAACTTTATTTTCGGGGTCTATCTTGTATGCATGTTTGTTTGTTACAATTTTTTTCTATGAAATTCTTACTTCTTTTTCTACTTACATATGTATCTAGCCACTTTGTTTGCATGTGCCTTGGTTTCTACCATGCACATTCCCCATATAGGGAAACAATTTAGCTCAACATTAGGGATTCTATTTTGGATCGCAAACTCCTATCGACATTATATGCACCCCAAATGAGGGGGACATACATTGGGTGAAAAAATCACCCCATACAACAACTCAAAGATACAACACAATACCATATAATACATAATCAATATAGGATATAGTTACAACATTGGCTCAGAATCACAACAAAGACACTATTTCCCCGGTGCTCAAACAAGAGTTCTCAAGTTCTTTTGTTATCCCCTGGGTGCTAATGTCTTGGGGCACACAAAATATGTTTATCAAATCAACATAGTTCACAATAATTTACATAGTAGTTTTCATAGTACAAAACAACCCTCTAGCAAGAAGAATGAATTTTATCTCCATTTTCAATTGGAACAAACAATACATTTGGAAAAAATCAGGGACAATAGGAAAAATAAGGGATGTACACTCTGCAGATATGGTGTTTATCGGGTAGAGTCATGGAAGGATAATAACACTAGACCTCTCTCCCCAACACTTGATTTTTGGCATGAGATCACCCAAAAAACTCACACTTGGCATGAAATCATCCAAAAAAAATTCTTGGCATGAGATCACCCAAAAACCTCACTCTTGGTGAGATATTGTCAAAACAATCACTCTACACAACATTTTAGGACACATTTTCTATCCTTTTGCACTCTTTTACATCAGGTGCACACTTTCCTTTTACACACGTTTACATACTTATGCACATTTTTCTTTGATATTTCATATACATGAATTTAACTACTCTCTTTCTCTTCTCTTTATAGGTCCATCCTTATAAGAAGTAGCAATCACAAGCACAAAAATAGGTACAACACATACGCTTCACCCCTAGGGCTACTTTTATTTCCTAGTTTCCACGCTTCATTTTTAATCATTACATGCTTCACTTGCCCATTCGGCACACTACTCACCACACATTCTATAGGAACATAAGGTACACATATTTTATCTACTTTATTTTATCAATTATTGACTCAACAACATAAAGTGGGGGAGAATGTAGACACAAAAGCATGCACTTGGTTACATTTCTAGGTCCATAAACACATACTAGCATTCATATGATTCTTAAGAAAGAAAACTAGTAATTGACGACTGTTTTTAGCCATTTATCTATATTTCTTGTTTTCTATTTGGTTTTACACACACTACAACCCAATTGGTATTTTTATTATTTATCATTTATCATTTATGGCTCTATACACTAGGACCTAGTTAGGAAAGAAGTGCCCAAGTGCCCCTGGCCAATCTAAGCACCCTTAATAATTTTCCATCTTAATCGTTTCTTTTTTGGGTCTCCTTTATCTTTTAGGCACCTTTTTCACTCATGGGTAGGCCTTCTAATTGTCTATTCTAAAATTGAAACATGAGAATCATATAAATACATAGTTATGTGACCAAAATCAAGGACCAAGATCTAAGTATTATTATTATCACCTAAGCTTGCACTCAACAGAACCTAAAGAAATTTGAAGCATCTATTTGGCATTCAATAAAGGTACAAGGGAATGCTTTTTATGCATACTTTTGAAGCTTAAAATTTCACCCATCCTAGAGTAGGATGAACTGGGGATTTGAGGCAACATGGGACTATCTTCAAGTTATGGGACTTGCACTTGAGACAAACCTCTAGAGAAGGGTAGGCTTCCTCTACCTATTTCTACTACTAAATCTACTCTTATGAAGGAAATGTAGCTACCTAGAATTACTATATGATTCCAAGGGACCAAGGTGGTAAGGGGATGCATGAAATGAATCCTAAAATAAGGGGGGGTGATATCACCAAAAATAGGGGGATGAACACATTCGATTAAGTGAAAACACACAAAAATGCACATAGGGAGGGTAGGAAAATGTTCCACAGTTTGAAACAAAATTCACACAGTAATTTCCATAGAGCACAATAGAAAAAAACATGGAAGGGACATAAAATATGCACAAAAAACAAAAATGCAAAGGAAATGTAAGAAGATGCAATAAAAATGTGAAATAGGGAAAAAAATAGCCACAAAATAAGACTTTTATTTCTTCCAAGTGATGCATAATTGATTACAATGGTGGATGAGGCATGTATCCACATGAAAAGAACTATATCTCGATGCCCGAAACTCTAAATTATAGGGAACAATACTCTAAATAATGCAATTAGCAAACTAATAGGGTCCAACCTTTTACAATGAGCATTGTTCATAAATCTATAGAAGAAAGGGGAAGTGAAGAGGAGGAAAGAGAGGTAAACTTGGATTTTAAATCCAACCACCAACCACCAGTAATAAATTCTTATAAATATACTTATATCACTATCGATCCATCTCCCAAAGTCATTTTATCTTGTGGAACAAGGAAGGAGGTAGGATCTCATCAAATCTAGGTGGTTGAACTGATAGGATATGTGAATTAATGGCTGAATTCATGTTTCCATATTTCACCTACCAAATCTAATCCAAATTTGATTTTTAAAATTCTAGCGTGTATCCCATGTCGAAATTTTCCAATATTATCAAGAGTGCATGAATTTGAGATCTATAACAAAGGTTATTGCAATTTGAAGTTCACATTACAAGATGAACACACAAGACACGTTTCATGATATGGTTTGATGTAAGGATTTGGCACACAATTGACATGTTCTAATAGGTTGCATGTTGTGTACTTTACTAACAAGTGGATACATGACACTTAATGACTGGTATAGAGGATTGTGCTTGGTGCGTGCACAATAGATAAAGGAATGAGAAGGAGGAATGCAGAGGTTTGAAACCATGAATGAGGAATAGTAATAAAGGTGCATATCTATAAATTTATGCAAGCATGTGAAGAAAGGGAAGTGTACGAGACTAGGATGCATTAAAGAAAATGTTTCGGGAGTGCACAAAGGTGGAAAGTGAAAGTTGAAGTGAGTGTGTGTGAGGAGGTACACGAGACTTGGGTAGGATGGGCATGCACACAAGGTATTTCAGAATTTATAAAATGCAATGTAATCCAATAATTTTGCACAAGATGGATGTAAAAAAATTGAAGAGAGAAAGTGAGTGTGCAAGGAGTGCATGTAGAGGGAAAATGGAAGGAATAGAGGAATAAGGAGAAAGGTGGAAGTACGCATAAGGAATTGAGAAGAAGTAAAAGCAAGAGGAAGGAATAGGAAGATATTGCTAGAGCACGTGTGAAAATTTTCAGCCAAAAAAATGTGCTAAGGTATAAAATCATGAGTGTGTGTAACTCAAAACTGATGCCGTAACCAAAATGAAATTGTAAGTTGTCTAAATAACCAAGGTGGTTATTTTAAACAATATTTTGGTGAATTTTGGGGCCATATTCCTTCTATATGAAAGATATCATTAGCCTTAGAAGCATCCATTAGGCATGGATTCTACCTAAAAACATGAAATTATGATTTATAACTTGAAGAAACACCCCTGAAGTCACCCGAAAACATTGTTTGACTATAAATTAGAGTGCTATAAAAATATTAGAATTTTCCTTTTGAAAACTGGACCACCATCCTGGAAGAACCAAAAGAGTGCACATAAGGGAGAGTGCAGAGGAAAGAACTATGCACAAAAAAACAATGTGTGCATAGTGCACTTAGAGGAATTAAACTACTCTAATATGTACATGATGTAGAGAAACTTAATGGAAATTTTTGAGATAAATCCCATTGAATTAGGATTGGTAGTGCATCTCCATCAAGATGATACAACTCAAAAGAGTTGGCCTCCTTACAAGAACTGATGATATATGGGCCACTCCAAATTGCATCAAACTTTGAATGGTGCCCTGGTTTAGTTCTATCATCATCCCATTTTAAGAAAGATCATCCACTTTAAAATCTTGATCTCTAGCCTTTATATCAAACCAAAGGCTTGGTTAATCTTTGATGCTGTTCTAACTTGATCATGACATATTTTATCAATTATTAAATCTCAAACATCTCTGCCATTCTGATTTCTCTTTATTCTATGTCCTCAAATTCTAGATGTTTGGCTAGCTCTAATGAAGGAAACTCAAGTGATAAATGAATCCTAATTATTTACCATAAACCAATTTGTAAGGTGAATTACCTATTTCCTTTTTCAATGTAATTTTATCCTCCCAAAGTACATGCAAGGCCTTCGTATGCCACTGTCATTGGTTGGTATCCATTATTTTCTTCATGATTCTTATTAGGTTTTTATTAGTAGATTATGCCAATCCATTTCCCTAGGGTAGTAGTTAGAGGAAGTATTAAAATAAATTCCAAATCGAGAGCCCAATTAGAAATTCTTGTGCACCAAGGAAGTCTTTTTCATTATCGATATAATGGTCTAAGGGACACCAAACCTTGTTACAATACCTTCAAGAAAGTCAAGGATGACTAAATCATTTGATCCCTTGAGCACGAAATATTTTTTCCATCTCGTGAAGTAATCCGTAGCTATCAACACCCACTAATGACTAGCACTTGAATGAGGATTGATCATGTTAATGAAGTCCAGACCCCATTTCACAAAAATATGATTCATTTAGATTGGGTAGAGGGGAAGCGCAACCAATTTCTTATTTTTCTGCAAATAAAGTGCATTATTTGCATTTCATGACCCATTTGTGTGCATCTCGTGAATAGGGTAGGCCAAAAGTGGCATGCCTTAATGATCTTCATCATTGTTTCTTTAGTAGATAAGTATCCACTAAAGAATCCATTGTGAAATTCTACTAACACTTTGTTTACCTATGAGCCATTAATACATCTCAACAATATGCCATCAATTTTTCTTTTGAGGAGAACACCATCAATCAACACATATGGAATAGAATGAAGCCTCGGATGCCTTCTATTTTCTTTTATCAAACCGAAGGGTATACACCAAAATATAGGAAGGCTATCATGACTTTTTAGTGTAGGTTATTATTTATCCTTTTATTTTTTTATTAGGATAATTCTTGCACTTGTGTTATTTCTACACTTGATTGTGTTATTTTTCTTAGTTTTATCATTTTTGTTGAATTATCCTTCCAGTTGTGTTGTGTTGAGTTAACTTACTAGTTGTGTGGAGTCATCTCTACTTCCAATATCAGTTAGTGAGATTTATTCACCACTGATCTAGGTAGTAGTTGCACTTTCCTCCTCCTATATGTACACCACTTTCATCATTCTAATATAAAGCTTTGAGTTTATTTTCTGTGTACTTTCATGGTTGTGGTAATGTTTATTCTATTGGAGTGATCCTGGGATGAGAAGCATTGGATTATCTAACAAAATTCCATCCAAACACACACTAGGGTCTTCATTATGCTCAAGATTAGTGTGTGACAGCTTCTCATCTAAAAACAATGAATCCTTTTGATTGTTTTGCGCATCTTCTGTAAGTTTCTTACAGGGTGTATTTTCTCTAACAAGATTTGTATCTTTGATAGTCACATTATTCTCCATGATTTTGGTCACCCATCTAGCTCTTTATATGGGACTGCCTCCTAGTTGTGGTACTTACACTTGATATAGACCTCCAAAGACGAGATGACTTCCTCTACCTATTTCAACTACGAAAGCTACTCTTATAAATGGAAATGTAGCTACCTAACACTACTCTATGGTTCCAAGGGACTAGGGTGAGAAGGAGATGTTTGAAATGAAACCTAAGCTAAGGGGAGATGATATAACTAGAAAGAGGGGGAGAAAAACACTCGGTTGAGTGAAAATGAGGGAAAATGTTCATAGGGAAGTGAAGTAGAGAAGGATATAAAACAACCATTCATCCAAATTTCAAGATGTTTACAAATAACTCTATCCACAATATCTACCTTTGAGGATCAACAATAAGCCTACATTGGCTAAAAACTTGTAAAAATAAAAATTTATCACGTATAAAGATCTTATCATCACCTAATATGTCTTATCTTGCTCATACCATGTACTTTCATGACCCAAAGTTATCTACTTTCATGAAGTACTCACAAATATTCACCTCTCTTGAATTTTCTTTTGGTCTCTCTTTACCAACTATTGCTCAAGAATTTAATCCTTGGAATTTTCACTTCCTTAACACTTCTTAGGCCTCTTCCCTATTCATTCACTTCAAACCACTATTAGATATAATAAATAAATGAACTCAAAAAAGTAATAAAATATTCTTCATTGCTTTATCAAAACTACCTCTTCACTCTCTCAAAACAATGTATTTGGATCATCCATAGTGGAAGACTTATAATGCTACCTAAAATAAGTTGTAAACTTCATTATCCCTCTTACATGACCCCTAAGGTGTAGGAAAAACTTAGAACCCAACTCTTTTTGTAATTCCTTTTATCACACTCTCTCACTTTTAGCTCACAAAGCTCTTACTAGCCCTATCTCGGTGTATGGTCAAGCATATCTTCACCATCCTAAGGTTTCAAGGGAAAATCCATACATTTATGAGTACCCATTTTTATTATACCATTTTATGAATTATCAAGCTTGAAATCTAAAGGAAAATGTAACTTCCTTTGTAAAGTACCCTCTCTAATTAACCACGGTGATTGTGCACAATCACTTCTCCTATAGTATCATGAAAATGTGAACATTTAACCCTTGGTATTTCAAAATAAATTTCTATGAGTTGTGATCATGATATATTGATAATTTTAGAGCCAAATGTGTTGATTAAGGGTATCAAAATGCAAGCCCTAGATCCATCCTAACTATGCAACACAGAGCGGTTCGAGAGGTAATATGTAGATATAAAACTCATTATGTTTCAATTCAAAATCCTAGGTTTTGTAAGGATGGCTTCCTTAATAATATAAAGGAGATTCATTTACCAGTATTGCTTCAAAAAAACCCCAATCCTCATATCACGTGATTTATACCTTCTAGGTTAGTGGAAATCGGGTTTAGTCCATTAACACAGTGAAGAGATCAATTTCAGGGGTTGGATCATGTATTTTCCTTCCACTTTGAATTTTCTTTTACTCTTGATGAGAAGATTCATACACAACATACAAACTTATAAAATTTAGCTTACCTTATTCATGGAACCCACAGATAAAACTCATAATTTCCATGCATGTATGAGCTATAAAAATTGTTCAAACCTTAAGACATATCTCACACAATAGTCTCCCCTTAAAACACATGGAATGAACTTCATGCCTTTAAATCTTACATGGTTTACAACCACTACGAGTCTATGATCAAAATAGAGTATAAGACTATGCATGCAAATAATTCAATAATGATTTAACTCATGTACTATGTAATCAAGTCATCTCACTTACAAACTATAACTAATTCCTAATCAAATTCATATTACAAGGAAGGGATAGAGAAACATTAATGCAACAGAACAAACTAAAAATATTATACCAAAATGATTCATTCCAATCTCAAACCAATGCTTTACTACTTATCATCTTATCATATCAAAACATGTTGACCCTTTATCCCTTCTAACATTCTTCTCCTCCTCTCGCCACGAGGAATCCCCCAAAAATACCTTCCTCTCATCCTATATTCATATTCTTCACCATGCATATACCTAATTCTTACATAACTTTCATTTTCTTGTGACTCTTGAACTCCCATGTCTTCATATTCTTAACTTTGCCCTTTCATGACTCTTGGAATTCCCTATGACACATCCATTAAACACCTACTAAACCTATCTAAACACCTAACCCCGTTTAGACTCCTTTAACCCACTTTACAATCTCAACCCTTTTACAATTTCAAACCTCAATTTGGAGGGAAAATTACCTATGAAGGAAGTTCAAAATTTGACTCTTTTTACCCTCTTGCAATGATTCATTCAGACTTCCTATGGACTTTAACACATCCCAAAATCTCAAAATCATGACTAGAAGGTAGATTAACAACATGATGCATCTTATGCCATGATTCTTCTACATTAGGAGGATAAGAAAATGTACCATAGTATGAAATAACATTCAAACAGTCATTTCCATAGAGAACAACAGAAAATAAACCTATAAAGGATGTAAAATATGCACAAAAAAACAAACAATGCAAAGGAAATGAAAGAAGATGCAATAAAAATGTGAACTGTGGAAGAAGTATCCATAAAATAAGATTGTTATTTCTTCCAAGAGATGTATAGTTAATTACATTGGTGGATGAGGTAGGTATCCACATGTAAAGATCCATATCTTAGGCCTACAACCCAAGGATTAATGCTCTGAATAAACCAAGAGGGTTTTACCTTTTGAAATGAGCATTGCTCATAAAAATATAGAAGAAAGGAAAAGAGAAGAGGATGGAAGAGAGAGGGAAACTTGGATTTTAAAATCCAACCACAAAAACTAGAATTAAATGATATAAATGTGCCTATAACACTATCATATTGAACCCCTATGTCATTTTAGTTTGTGGAAGAAGGAAGGAGGAAAGATCTCATCAAATCTAGGTGGTTGAGATGACTAAATCTGTGCGAATTAATGGCTGAAGTCACATTTCCTTAGTTCACCTACCAAATCCTACTCAAAATCTGATTTTGAAAATCCCAGCATATAGCCCACGTTAATATATTTCCAATAATATGAAGATCACATAAATTTGAGCTCTATAGTAGAAGTTATTATGATTTTAAATTCACAGTGCAAGATGAACACACAAGACATGTGTCATGATCTAGTTTGATGTAAGGATTCAATGTGCATTTAGCATGTTCCGATAGGTTCTATGTTGTGCGCTTTATTGAAAAGTGGACACATTGCACTTAAGGATTGGTGAAGAAGAATGATCTTGGAATGTGCATAAGAGAAAGAGGCATGAGAAGGAGGAATGCAAGGGTCTACAAACACATGCAGAGAGGCACATGAGCAAAGGTGGGAAGAAAAGGTTCATATTTGCAAACGTATGCAATCACGTGAAGAAAGGGAAGTGCGTGAGACTAAAATGCACATAAGTAAATGTACTTGGGGGAGTGCGCGAGACATGAAAGTGAAAGACAAATTTATTGCATGCGAGGAGGTGTGAGAGACTCAGGCAGGAGGGAAATCTATGCAAGGTATGTCATGAACTTAGAAAAATGCAATGCAAGTCGCAGTGCCCGCCTAATGGATGCACAATGATCAAAGAGACAAAGTGAGTGCAAAAGGAGTGTGTGTAGAGGGAAAATATAAGGAATAGAAGAATAAGGGAGAAAGGTGAAAGCACATGGAAGGAAGTGAGAAGAAGGAAAAACACAAGGAATAGGAAGAGTGTGTTAGGGTGCATGTGAAGAATCAGAACCAAGCTAATGTGCCAAGTTATAAAATCATGAGTGTGTACAACTTGAAAACCTATTTCTAGAGCCGAAATGAAATTGTAATCTCTCTAAATAACCAAGGTGGTTATTTTGGACAACACATATTTTGTATAGGAAGGGTAAGTTTATTTGTTCATCCACACATTATATTTACATTACTACATCTATCTATAACTTGCTATCAAGTGCACTTGAAAAAGGGAATCTTAGGGCACAATTCTTACACACACTCACTCGAACTACATGGAGTCTAAGATGTAGTGCGTGCTTGAGTCATAAGTTCACTCTTGGGGTGACCATTGGGGTCGATTCAACTCCTCAAATTACATCTTTATTTTTAGATTTGATGTGGTTTTGGGGGTTTTGTAGGTGAATATTTGTCTTGTAGGTTAAAACTACATCGGTGATCAAAGAATGAAACACATGTGATCAAAAGGGAATATTTGTGACACTTGTGTGACAATGTAAAATTATATTATGACCATTTACATAGTCACGGCACCCAATATCCATCTACATCACCGAGGCACCCTTTTCCAACCATGAGCGCATATGTTCGACGTCATTCGTGAGCTCCAAAATTTATCCTAAGCATTGATGATGCAGTTCACCTCTTGTTTAGATGTTTTCCAAGTCAAAAGCACTTTCAGATATAGTGTCAATAAGATAAGTTATTCTTTTTATACCTTTTGTTTGGGGTTTTACTTTTACTTTTTTATTTTCTTGTGTCATTGTTTATAATTAGTTCCTATGTAATTAGGATTTTACAAAAATTATATTTTTATTAATAAATATTCCACATGAAATAATTAATCATAATAACTTGTCACCACCTTAGAATATTATTGATTACGACATGCCTCTATTTGAGGAAAATCATAATTATGTGCCTACATTAAAGTACATTCTGATTGTGATATGTAAAAGTATAAGACATGCCTCCACTTAAGGAAAATCCTTATTATGTGCCTACATTGGACAACAATCACATTCATGATTACGATATGCAATAAGAAAAAGACATATCTATTCATCAAACACTAACTTCAACTAAAAATTCTACTGTCAATTCTTTGAAAAGGAAGAGAATAGATGACATTCCCAATGATGAGATCCACAAAATAGAAGATATTTCTACACATAGTGATCAAACACCTATTTTAGGTGATAATACAACACAAAAATATGTGTGAAGAAAGAGAAGTATATGGACCATTGGAAGGTATTTTAAGTTCAACTGGGAAGCTAAGTATCCATTCATTGAACCAATATAGCCAGAAAAAAATTTAATGATACTCCAATAAAATGTAAATGTATAATTTGTAACTAGAAACTTGGAAAGGATCACAAAATACAACTCAAGCTGACACAATTGAGAAACATTGTGATAAAGTATATGTATCAATTAAACAAAAAGATGGTAATATAAAATGACCACGAGAGATGGAAAAATTCAAAATAATGCATGCATGTAAGATATGCAATAGAGTATGAAAATGAACAGAAATGGATACAAAATCTTGTTGAGAAAGGAGGAACAATTACAACTTAATTAGGAAAAGTTATTCAATCTAATCTACATGCCAAAAATATATAGTTCTCAACTATTTACCACATTCTAAAAAAGGGTAGATCTATTTTTATTTTTGGATTATAAAATTTTATTTCAATATAATGGATTCCATAATATTCCACAATCACATTGGTCAGAAATTAATTCTTTGGAAATCTAAAATTTTCTAGCGATGATTGAGAATAATGATTTGAGAGAAAAAGTAAAAATTCATGATTTATCTCACTATCTATTAATGAGGTCACAACAATTGACAACACATCATGGGTTTGCATTCATGTTTATAATTTTGAGAACCATCTAAGGCAACCTCATTTATTAATAGTCCATAAAATGATAGAAAATTGCAATGTCAAGAACATTTACAAGTTAGTTATTTCAATTTTGATGGATATAGCTGGGATGGATGATTATAGTATCGCTACTAAGTTGGTGTGCATTGGTATAGATGGTGCATCAGTAATGTAGGGGAACAAAAATGGTCTTTGTATTTTATTAACAACTACCATTTCCACATATATGATTCCAATCCATTCCATGACAAAAATGAATCTTGCATACAAAATAGTTAGCACATTTGAGAGTGTTATGAAAGTTGAAGAGCTTATCTGCGACTCGCATGCATATATGTCCAAAAGTCTGAAAATATTTATAGAGTTCCAAAAAAATTCAATTGGAGTTCTGATGGTACAAATATTCAAAAATATGTTGATACAAGGTGGATTTCCATGTATGAACATGTATGTAGAGTTTTTGAAGAATATCCATCATTGACAGGTTTTATGTATAAATATCATAGAGAAGTTGACAAGGAAAATATTTGTTGTAATGTTTAATCGATTTGGAAACATTATTGACATTAATGGTATTCTACCTATGTTGAAGGAAATCCATTTTTGAATAAACATGCTCAAGAGAGGTCCATATATATTTTTGATTTCATACAATTGAGAAGACATGTGTGTTAAACTTTAGATATTTAATACATGTCCCACACAATTTTAAAGGGCATGTATTTGAGAATTAGAAAATATTAATAGATATTAAAGATCCTAATTTCTATTTGAAATTCAATATTAAGGATCATCTTTATATTTTTATTAATGGGAAGGAGCTACCAATGCATAATTTTCAAAAATAGTTGATTTAATGTAAGTAAAATTTGAAGAAGTTCATGTAACGCATGTTTTATATGACAATGTTATTTCTGATACACATATGAAATTAAGAAATATTTCAAAGAGCTTATCCACAAAAGTTTGTGATCATTTTAAAAGGGATGATTTGTTAGAGGCCATGGGAATAGTGAATCCTATATTTTAGAACAATGTTGATGGTCATAGTGAATAACTAGTAAATAATCTATTTCTCAAATATATGAGTGCTATGATTAAGAGTTTCAACAAGTCTCAGAGATAAATGGAGTTAAAATTAAAGGCATTTTATAGAAATTTTTACTGACATATCATTCAACCCATTTTGGACTTATAATGATTGATCAATATATGTATCTAAATGAACCAGCAAAAAATTGAGCTATCAAAAGGCTATGGAATAATCTATATCCCAAGAACATCTTATAGAAAAATACTAGTGAATATTTTCAATTATATGAACTTTTCCAAACAATGATTTTGGGATCAATGGAAGATGAATGGGTCTTTAGTGCATTATATTTTTTTAAAATCAAAACTTCAAAACATGTTGGATAAAAATATAGAGACATGTTTGAGATTGTATATTTCACATTATACCATGGATGCATTTCCTTATGAAAGGGAACTTTCCATTTGGACTTCCATTAATGCAATAAGAGGAGCCACTAGTAAAAGAGAAAAATATCATCTTAATACTCGACCTCGAAGTGGATGCTCTACTTGACATAGTAGTAAACACATATCTCTTAAGAAAAATGGATTGCTCAAGGGTTCCAGGAATGTATGTTTTTTAGGATTTTAGCTTGGTATGAGGTACATTTTATAAATATTTATTCCTATATAAAAATTCATATGAAACTATTACATTTATGTAATAATTTATGTTTTTTTTTAAATAAACATTTTTGGTATCCTTATTTCTTATAATTTTTATATGATACAAGATATGAAAAGAATAATTATGGATAAAAATAATATATTATACTTTACATTGTTATGAAAAACAAAGTACCATAAATGCTATGAAAATAATACATATTAATAAAGTGTCAATTCGTGATTGTTTCAAAATAATTTATAAAAGTGCAAAATATCTCAATTGCAATTTAGACACAAATTTTTAGTATCGCTACCCTTCACCCCTTATTTTTCCTTCGTCATCTTTTCATGTACATAACTCTCTTTCCTTTCAAATTCCCTTTCCCTCCTAAATTCCCTTTATCCCGCTTTAAATTATTTCCCACAATTTAATCAATCTTCCCTAATCATTCCTAATCACTCTTAATTAGCTCCAAATCCTCGTTTAATTTTTTTATCCTTCCTAAATTATGCATTTTATCCTTTCTAGGCCTCATTTAATGATTTTACCTCTCAATGGCCTTCATTTAACAATTTCCACCCTTCACCTACCAATTTATTTTCTCTATGAAACCCTAATTCGTCCTAATCCTTCTTAACCCTAATCTTGCCTCTTATGGGCTCCTTGTCTCAAGCTCACCATCTTCATACCGCCAAAATGGACGGGTCCCATATTCGGTGGTGATAAAGTCACCCCTACCCCTCCTTAAAGGATCAATTTTGAATTCTTCAAGTGATCTTATGACCTTTTTTCTTTTGTGATCTCTCTTACAACCGATACAACCATCGTGAAGCCCTCTTGGATATCTTGGGAGATTTTAAGTCTTCTTTTATCATTGCATGTTTGGGCCCTCTTTTGAAAATATCATCATCATTTCTTGTGAAGGTTTAGCTATCATCGAGATCTCTTCCCAATCATTCTCGATCCTCATTTTTATCTCAGTAGGTCTTTGTTTTAATCCATCTGCATTTCCATCCAAGTCTAGATCAACCTCAATTACCATCGACCCAACCTCCATTTTGTGTGCTTATTTTTCATTTAGATCCCCAACCATCCATTTTTTCTCCATATTCATCCAACTCTCGATCTTACCATTTTCCCCCTATCATCTTAGATCTTTGTTTCAGCCCCTAATACCATCGACCCACCCTAGTCATCATCAACCAAATCTTCCTTCATACTACTTATCATTAATTTTGAATCCTTTCAATCAGATCCAGATCCAACCTATTTAATAGTGTTCTACCTTCACTCTTGATTAGCTTTAGATCCAGCTACAGGAGGACTTGCAAGCCTATTTTTCTACATTTTCTTCTCATCCACCCCCCCAGTTACCATCAATCGGCCCTTTAGAGTCTTTGGTCACCGTCGACCCACCTAGGTTTGATTTAATTTGCATGAATTTAGATCATATATGCATTTTTTCATCTTCATTACTTTTCGGTCTCACATTTCACATTCTACATTTTCTGCTACATCCAATTTATCAATATCTAATTTTATCTTATCTTTATCAAAACGAGGGTTGACATCCATCCTAGGAAGTTTTCACTTCTTGGGACTAACGTCATTAGGAAACCGTCCCATATATCTACTATTCCATCCTCTCGTTGATGTCTCTCGATTTGAAGGTTCTTTAGCTTGCCATGGAGAAGGATCACTTGCTTGCCCATTCACATCACCATCCCATCTCAAGGTAACTTAAACCCTTGCATATTTGGAGTTACTTATTTTCCTTAGAACTAGTTCACTCATCTGAACATGAATGAGGGAATTTGGTCAACATTATGGCATGCTCGAGGACCCACCCTTTCTTGGTGAGTCTTTTAATTTTTCTTTCATTTTCATCTTTCTTCTATCTATCTTCTACTAACCACATCGGAAAGAGAATTTATCATTTCCTTGTGTTGAATGCGTTGCTTGGATTGGATTTTCTTATTTTCTTAAAAATTAAAAAAATAGATAAAAAGGAAAAGCATTATCTAGGTATTCCTTGTTTTTATTCCTTGTCTCTTTCTTTTATTGCATTTCATTTCTTGCTTGCTTGTTCTCATCAATCTCCACATTTCTTTTAGATCTAAAAAGAACCCCTCATACTTGCTTAGAAATCTAGTCTAACTAGAGGGTTTAACTCTTTTCATACACTTTATCACACACATATGAACACATAAACCAATTTATACATTTAAACATATACTACAAAGGAACTATTGGGATTTCATCACCTAATAGGAAATTTTTCATGGTGTTCTGGTTGCATTACAATTTTTTGTCTATTGGTATATTGGCTAAGTACCCAACTTTGTTATCACTGCGAGACCATGAAGTGAGGGGGTAAGCCCCAATACCAAGCCTCGTACGATTAGCCCTCACAAATTCATTCTTAACGTACCTCTATGAGTATATTGAGGACTCCATCCCAAATCACCTGAAACCATCCATAGATTGTCACTTCCTAGGCACCCTTCAAGCCCATTTTTCATTTCTTTCTCACATCATAATAATCAAGATAATCAAAATTTTACCGCTTAACTTGCTTAAGTTAATTAAAAATCAACATAGTTTTTTTATTGTTTGTTTCATGTCAGTTATTACAAGATCCCAAGAAAGACAAATGGAACAAAACATGACATCAAACAACATTCCTATTTCCACTATTTCCTCCCAACAAACTTCCACACTTTCTCTCCTTACCTCCACCCCTTTGGTCATCTCTTCCATGGTTACCCAACCCATGGTTTCCATTCCCCTCTTCAAGAGGTTCAATTGATCCAACCCAACTGAAACTAATACTTTTATTTATCATAAATCCATTCCATATTGACTAACAACACCCCCTTCTGCCACCTCCATCGATGCTTATGGGCCTCCTCTCATCCCTCATGGGTCTGTGGAGTTCTAGGAGCTTCTTGATGCAAATCCAGCTTGCTCTCCATAACTATCTCTTTCATAAAACCACCAATCTCCCCATTCATAAACCTCCTTTGCAATAAATTTATGCTTACCATTCCAATATTGAATCCATGCAAGTCCTCACATTACAACTTGTCGTATTATTCCCAGAGCTATGAATGAGCTCGCCATTTCCCAATGTTACTTTGATCTTAATCAAACTTCTTCATAAAATCCTCACAATCACCAAACCAATAAATTGGAGGTACCCATTCCTCCTAATTTGACTCATGTTAACACTAATATGACTTATTCTATGCCCATCACCTCATCATCCAACCGTAGTAAAAAAATCACGCACTTACTACTATAATTACACCACCAAGTATGTTGTTTTATATATGGATCTCGCATAAGAAAAGTATTCACTAATGGCTCATCCCCTAGTCCTGTCATCACTTTAGTCAGTCATTGTCATTGTTTTTCATATTATTCATTTACTTGCATAGTTATGGTCGTCTCTCAGGGAGTCTCAACTGTCGTTAATTACTCAGTTGTCATCTCTAGTCTTTGACTAGGGTGCCTAGGGAGGGATTAGGGTGCCCATGGGTGCCCCAGTCCTCATTCCTAGGTGACTTGGTGTCAGTCACACTTGGTTCTCATTTATATGTTTGAGGTCGGTCTTTATAATTTTCCCTCCCATTCCCCTAGGTACTAGTTGGCATGTCGGGTCATTAGTGTCAAAATTTGAGAAAGAGATCCCTATATAAACACAACATACACACTATCTTAAGAGCATACTATTTCTACTAAGGGCTATATATCTACATAAGGAAAGGGGCTATATTTGGGCACTATTCTGCATCACACACTATATAGGAAGGGGATTTTATTCTATTCCATCCACCATTCTACATTTTTATTTAGTTATTACCCACTACTTTTTGCATCATTGGCACTAGGAACCCTAGGAACATGATTACACACATAAGCACATAGAACTACATTAGGTATGTGATGTAATGCAATGCTCACTCATAAGTCCATCCATTTGGAAGCTAAGGAAAATCGACCCATTTATTTGCATCTTTTTCTTTAGGGTTTAATACTTTTGTGTGGGGTTTTGTAAGAGATTATTCATTGGTGATTTATAGTGATATCAAAAAAGCAAGCATGACACCAACCAAATCAAAGGAAAAATGTTACAAAGGTGTAGTTACCTTATCAAATTTAATTTCGAGTCAATCAATCCGTAGACCAAGGCACTCATACTTTAGCACCAGTGGTGCCCACATGTGCCCCTTCCCCTCTCCAAGCGTCCCAGGTCTAGAAAAATCAGCCACTTCTTCAATTTTCTAAGGTTTTTCAAGACATCTAGTTACGATCGAACATCACTTATTCAATCCTAAATTATTGTGAGGTATGTTATTTTTAGGTTATTACTTTTCCCCTCTTATTTCATTTATTTCATTTCATTTACAATATCTAATAAATTACTTAGAATTTATATTTCAATGTATTTCAGCTTATTGCACTACAAGATTTACTTAGATTAATCTATAAAATTCAGATTATAGTTAATCATTTTGGTTAACCCAGTAACTTAGAAATTTTTTCCTAGATCCACTTCAACTCCTAATGGCTTAGGATAGATTTTTTCCTTCTCATCCCATCATGTCTCATGTTAGCGTCAATCCAATTTATGATGAGGTTGTTATTGTTGAGCTCACAAATCTCTATAGTAATGTTACTCTGCCTGATCATATTCAACAACTCTTAGATGGTCAACAATATGTACCTACTAGTTTTGAAAATTCTCCCATTGACATCATCAATATTGTTTTGGATCCGATAGCCTTCACTCATTGTACACCATGCTATACAACTACTAGTGATCCTCCTGTTGACCTATCTAAGGAAATTCTAGATGATTCTCTTATTGATTACATGTTAGGTCTTGAAAATAGCTCTCATACTAATTCTCCTCCTCATCAGACCACTATTAGGGCTACATCTCACGACTCTCCTACTTCTGATATTTCTTCTCCTAATCCATCACATACTAGTTCGCATACTCTTTCATATTATGTTGATGATCCTATTGATAGTACACTTAATGAAATTTTCATATCTAAGTCTTTATCTGATGTCGATGATATAATTGATAGTCATGATTCTACTACTTTTCATATTGTTGAGTTTGAATCTCCTACTCCAATTTCTCCTGAGGTTATATCTAGCATAATGCACGAGGCACCTCCATCTATTAGTTCTTCTACTCCTACCATCTCATCTCCTCCTAACACTTCACCTATATTTGTTAGTTCATCCTCTCCTATCAAGGTATCTCCATCAGTTGCTTCACCTCCTAGGGATGTTTCCGATGCTAGTCCTACCACTGTTATGGATGTTCCATCTCCTTCATCCCCTATAGCTTCTTCGGCACCACCACCTAGTGTGCCTTTAGCATCGGGATCTCCTTTATCTTCTCTTGAGGTACCTATGATTACTCACAATGGCAAGATATAACCATTTAATACATTGTTGCCATCTCCTACTATTCCTCCACAAGATATTATGTCTCTCATGCATTTTTTTGGTCAATTACAATCTCAGGTTCATTCTCTCACTTTATAAAGTAGGTCTTACTATGCTTCTATTGACAACAACTCATAACATGGTAACCCTATTCCCAAGAAAATTCATAACTCAATTTCCTAAGGAATTTATCATTCCTACATTCACAATTGATGACCCTTATGCACATCTCCAACATTACCGCATGGATATGGACCCCTATTGTGATAAAAGGTTATTTCTTAAGGCATTTCAACATAGTCTTAGTGATGAGGCTTTATAATGGTACACTCATCTTCCATTTGGGTCCATTAGTAATTACTATATGTGGAGAAAGATTTCCTCCATCATTTTATCATCAATAATGGCCCTATAGTTACATATGACTCACTACCTATACTACATCGTGATTCATTAGAATCTATCAAGGATTATATCTTATGGTTCAACTCTTGTATGCATCAACTAGTATTCCAACCTATTGATTTAGAGAAGCAATTCATTTTCTATTGTGGTTTGATTCCCGTGCTTAAGCAAATATTACAATATGATACATGTGATTCATTCATTCTTTTGTGCTACAAAGTCATAGACCTAAAACAAGATCTTCTTTCAACACATGTCATTGATCCTCCATATACCTCCACTTCTATTACATCATCTAGTGCTCCTCCATTGACATCGAGTTGAGTGTCCTACACAGTCTCCATCTCGACCTAGCAAGCAAGCTCAACCTACTCCATCACAAAAGAATACTTATTCTCCTCCTCCGCAACAGATACTTCTCCTTCTACTCCATCTATTTCATGTGAGCCATTACATTTCTCTCATCACACTCGACCACATGATGTGTTGCATGTTTTACTTAATGAGAGTCTAATTCACTTTCCCTCTAATCAACATCATTGAAAACATTATCTACAACCCTATTGTAGTTATCATCATATGAATGTACATAGGGAAAATTATTTCTTTTCCCTTCATGATAGATTATAACAATTAGAGGATAATGGAATCATTTCCTTTGGCTCTCACTCACGTGAGTGGTTCATCTCTCCTCTTCCTTATCAAAGCACATTTCTACTCAGGTTGATTTCTCTCCTCCACCTACTACTAAGGTTATTATGTGTCCATCACCATAGGTTGTCATGCCTACACACTCTCCACCGCATCCATCCATAGTTTCACCATTTCATCCACCACATCTGCTTCATCCATCTCATCCACCACATCATGTTATTTCTTCACATCGATCGTCACAAACCTCTCACATTCATCCATCCCACCACAAATCTACATGATATTTAGTTTGGTTCATATGCTCATGCTGCTCTCATGTCACATGCTTCCACTACTTCACACCACCTTGGTATTTGGTAGGTGATTACTATCACCTTACCCCGATGATGTACTTGTGTTCTTATAGTTCTTACACAACTATTGAGGGATTTTCTATAAGAACCTTTCATCATGTGCTTTGCAATTCATCTAGTGCACTCATTCATTTCCCAATTACACGGTTCATTCTTGACTGTTGAGGGGTCTTAACTAAATTAACCTCATCATCCATATGCTTTGAGGGCACCGCTAATCTTCTTACCACCATATTCATCACACTAACATATTATGATCACATTACATTATCACGACATGTTATTTTGGCAATCATACATTATCTATTTTTACATACATTCTACTATACCCACTATAATAACTACACATTACAAGTTCCATTCAAAAATATGCATCTCACTCAACTCATCAATCAGATTACATATGTTACCTATCATCATTCACATTACACATTTTTTCTATCAATACCAACATCATAGTGCAAGTCTACATCAACTAACATGAACAATATCCAACACATCACATACATTACAACAATAATCACGTGATCATACACAATGAAATGCAATCATCATACACCAATAAAACCATCTATATATATTGAGTACAATCATCATTAAAAATATACCATCATTGGGGGTAATGCCCTACATAATACACAACAATGCAACTCAAATATCATCATCGCTATCACTCTCTGCTACTATGAAAGCTCTTAAACTAGAAGCCTTGCCACTCACTTGATGCTTCGATTACAAATCCTATACCTCTCCACTTGCCTACATAATTAGGTATTCTCTGTAGACTCTCAAAAAATGACTCTATAGTTCCATAAATTGTGTGAACACATCCTACGCTAATGGACCACCACCCACCACATCTCTCGCATGTCATGTCTCCTCGTGGGCCTCATCCCTCTCACCTATTACCATAGTTCACGCCATTTCTGATATGGGCACCGGTTCAAACAAATGAGCATTCTCACCCGTAATAACCTCAACATGATATAATATCCCTCCACCCACAAGTATGTCACCAACATATTCCACGTCAATTTTTGGATGGAAGTATCCACTATCAACGACCAATATACATCACCTACAACACATATAACAACCCATTAGATAACCATCACTATCATATAGGAAAATAACCAAACACACAACATAATTATAAGAATACTCATGCTTTGCTATAGCTGCTGCTACATTGTCAGGGGCATATGTTTCCCCTCTCCCACTCCTCCATGAGGTAACTCTCGTGCTTCTGTGAATAATGAAAACAAGAATACCCATCAATGTGTTTCCCACCATGCATGGTAGGACTCTGTATAACCTACATCATCTGAATCTATCAGCTTTATCACAACATCTATCTCATCAGGCCTAGGAGGTACTAACTACTCACCTATGGGCCCTAGTCTAGCCCCGTCCCTTCTCAGTTCTCTAATATCTCTCAACCATATATATGGCTCTAGGGGCATGTCTTAAGCCATACCAAAATGTCGTGATACCCTCTCCACCTAGAATAACTCAGCCACCCTCAAGAAATGATCCTCCATCCACATGGTTCTATGTATGCACCGTAACACTACAACATCCTCCGACCAACCCTCATAATTGTGGTATCGCCTCCATACAACTACCTCAGTGCTCTATCCTATCTATTAATTCCTTGTAAGTATCGGTGTCAATCTTACGCCCACGCATAGTAATCCACCTCCTTGTAAATGTATCTATCCTAGCCCACTCTTCTCATGGACCACCAATCGCTTTCAACACTGCTATATGCTCATACACCCATACATGCAATAATGTAGTAGCTTGTATCCCACATCCATGCTCCTAATGTGTAAATTTGTATAAATCCCTATCCAGTGTGGCCAATACATATTTTTCCCCACATATATTGTGCTCTCCTCCTCTATCTCAGTGCATCTTATACAAGATTCCCACACCTCCTCCCTCTACTATGATAGATGAAGAAATAACCATGGCTATGAACTTCCACAAGTGTGGAAACCCTGACCTCAAAATAACATCCAAAATAATATGGGCCTCGACAGGTACTTGATTCCCAACAAAATACCATCTATCGGCTCACATATGTCTCTCCATATCCTCCAAAGGCATGACCTATACTCTCTCCCCCAACAAATGGAAACTCGCAGATGCGATACACATCCTCCAAAGTAACTATCTTCTCACCTGTAAGAAACCATAATGTAAGAGTATCCACACACCACCTCTCACATAAGGCTATTAGCATAAGAATATTTGTAACATTCCCATTTTAAAGCTTTAGAAACAAGGGATTTTTTTTTTGAATAACGTTTTTGTTCTAAATTATCATAATTTAGAACACACATTTCAAGTTTTTAAATAATGTTCTCTATTCTAAATGATCATAATTTAGAACACACATTCCATGCTAATCAATCTCATAACAGATAACCATATGTAACTGTAATGACTCGATGAATTGTCGATATCTCATTTCATGACTCGGAGTTTCATCAATCTCTCATTTCATGACTCGGTTTCTTACCAATCCTTCATGTTAACTCAATGTATTATATACTAAGTATACTTGGTTATTTTACCATTTTCAAGGTATTGAAGTGTTCTATTTAAGAGGCCTATCTAGAATATTTGTTACCAATATTCATCTGATATCTTGCTTCTTAAACTAGGTGATATAGGACAATGCAACCAACAACTTGTGATACTTTGGCCAAAGATTTTCACATGCTTTACATGATCATATTCCTAGATGGCATACTCATCAACGAGAATACATCCTTCACCCCCACTTCATCTATTATCTAGAATGGTCTTCATTGACTCCTGTCAATCCTCTTATCCAAGGTTTAACCATAACTCAAGTTAGCAACATAGATTGGTATAGAGGGCCACTCATGGTGACTAAGGGTACATAGACATACTCAATCGACCTAGGTTGATTGCATGTGTCTAGTTACCTTTAGTCATTAGGAGTCCTTCCCTATACCAAATCATGTCCCTAAATTGACCTAGAGTGTAACCAAGTCAAGTCCGAGTTTATGTAAACCTAGATGATCCGATTCGGAAGGGTGTTGCGACATGTCAGCTATAACATTGTGTCCTCATGAAGACCCGGTCTTCATGATGACACATTATTGCAGTTGGCGTGTACCAACATCCCATAGAATCCCCTCATCTAGAGGTACATATCCAGATAAGAGGTTAAATACTTTCTTATCTTCTTAATTTAAGATTTAGTTTCAACAACCCTATAAATTTTCTAATCTCTTCGATCATTATGGTTGCTAGTCATAAATGACTTATGGTCATGTAAATTAATTTGCAACCAATCCTTCTACCCAAAGGATTGTATTTCATTCCTTGGTTTCTTAATTTAAGTTCGTGATTATAATCCAAATCAGCTTAACACAAAGAAGATTTAACTTACTAAGCTTAACCAAGTTTATTCATGACTGAATTTAAATCCAAACTCCTTAATAATGGACTTCATTAAAATGAAGTCTATTTATTATACATATGTATTCATTTATTTTCAATTACCTTACCTCAGCTAATGTTTCTAAGAAGAGGTATAATTTCTCTTTTCAAATGTCCTTTGAGTAGAATACCCAAAAGAGTCACAACGAAATATTTATCCCGAAGACTAATTGTCTTTCCTTTAACATATACTAGTTAGGGTCCATTGCCAGTTATTTTCTTATACAAGGATCCATATGTATTTTACTCTTCTATTAATGTCAATTAATAATCCATATTGACCTAGTTGAGTGTTCATCTATGTATGCCAACTTAGAAGTTGCATTTAAGAGGAGAATAGAGTATCAATACTCTTTTTCTCTATTTCATTTGAGTCCAACTGAAATAATCCAAAACATATATGTTTACAAGAGAATAAGAATAAGTTTACAATCCCCTTGCAGTAAGCCCAAAATATAATGGCACATCAAAGATCTATAACACTCAATCCCTTTTCCATTTATAAAAAAAAAAACATATTTTACAGATCTAAACATTTCAGACATCTTTCATGTCAATCAACATTGATGATATTACGTAAAATTTACATCTTTTCCCCTTTTCAATTACATCTCAAAAAGAATAATAAATCCTCATTAAAAATGCAGCCTTTAAGTAAACTCAGAAGCATCATAAAGGAACTTGTCTTCTTTTGTCACTTACGAGAATCCATCTGCAAAAATTGCTAGCATGGGTCAGTTCGTTGAACTGAGCATGATAAGCACTAATCATTAAAGCGATGTGCTTTTGACTAACTATCTCATAAAAAGAACTCTACTCTTATGAAACATTAAGCAATATAGACAGATACCTAGTAAAGAATTAAGTACCACTAAAAGAAGAACAGAGTGAGCAACCTTGTCACATTAAATAAGTATCAAGATTAAACAACAATCTTCGTTCAACAATTTCATAAGAAAAGATACAACAGACAAGTAATATTACATCCCAATTACTTATCTATTTCATACTATAGTGTCTTTGAATCATTCCAATTTAAGCCACTCTAGCCTAACCTTTTTTCAACATCAACAACTTTTACAAGTTTTAAATTCCATGTAGTTTTTCTAAAGATAGTCACACATCAATTCATTACCTCCTTAACAATCAATTGAGAAGGAAAGAAAAAGGAAAGAAATTAATTCATCCAACTATCTACTTTGCAATCCTTTTCAGACTAACTTATACCAAACGATCACTTCAAGAAAGGTGTAATAATAATGAGAAATAAATAGTCGAGAGAGAGATAACAATCAACTACCTTTTGAGCATAGGAATAATAATAATGAAATCCACAACTCGAAAAGGAGATAAATATTCTCACTCTTTTTTCCCAATACGAAACCGAATTATATAAAGTGTAACATGTAAATTAGTTAACAATGTACTTCCCTTAACGTAAAACAGGGATAGTTTCAGTAGCTTACTAGTTGCTACTAAAGGAAATATTCAAAGAATTCATTCTACAACTATACCAGAAGTATCAAGCAACAACTAATATTCTAAATTCATCCACGTTAATAGCTTACGCACTACAAACAAAGCTTAATAAACCTAAATAGAAAGTGATTAAGAGACTACAGTCAAGTGAAAACATGTTTCCTATTCCATAGGAAGGAAAGAAGTCATTTTTAGATACAATGAAAATAAGTCCAACCAGATTCAAATACAATTGGGTTCAGCGAAAGGATTGTAATTCCCCAACACATGTGTTCATCATCGAGCCTAAAAGGAGAAGGAGAAACTTTACGCTCCAACTGAATTTTGACTAAGATGAAAGCAATCAAAGGAAATGAAACCCCAAATTGGTTCCTAAAATCAAACAAAAGAGAGAAGAATAAAATAGAACGTTCCAACTCTTACCCCTCAGATAACCAAAATCAAACTAATTCCACGTTCCACTATAGTAGTTGATTTTCACATCAACATCTATAGATGTAAATCAAAAGGTTTTCCACAAACCATTTTATACATACAGTAAGAGAACAACAAGAAATTCTATCAATTGTTTCAAACAGATACACAAGAATCCACATAATTTATTCATACCAAGCACAATAAGGCTTCCTTATTGTTATTTTCAATAATTTTGATTCCATAAAATATAGGCTACAAAAACCATGATAGAGAAGGGTCAAATTGAAGTGACATAGACCGAAACTACTTCAAGATAGATAAGATTATCTTCTTTCAAAGCATTCTAATAGAGATTCACAACTCAAACATGCAAGGTTCATAAGTAATAAAATCATTTTCTATTACATCTAAAAAATATGAATCTACCCAATGCAAAATCCAAACCACTATTCCATTATAAATCAACAGAATGACAAGATTAAAAGCAACTCAAGCTTCAGCAAAAGACACAACATTTTATACTTTCTTTTAGTAGAGGAAACAAATCGTATCAAATATTTGCCCAACAATTTTTCCTAATCCATTTTGCACAGGAAGTCAGAAGTCCATGTGACTTAAGCAACAATCTAGTTTCAAATAAGATAAACATGATTTACTCAACATGCATCAAGAAATTACCCATATTGCATCCTTTCAAATCAACAAACTCAAACAAAAGATCACAACCAAAATACACCAAAACATTTCCACAAAGCCATTCATTTCAAAGAGCAGAGTTGTTCTAATGAAGATGCTTAATAAAAAGCAAAATTGTTTAATAAGAAGAGCCTATCATGCCTGATGAAATTTCTTGTTGTTTTGCAGAAGATCTCCAGCCAGCTTCTCAAGAATCTCTTCTTTTCAACAACATCAACAACCAACTCTCCCAACTAATGAGGCCGAATATTTCGATTAATGTATAATATATGATCACATCTTACTCTCCTTTTGATTAAGTTTTATTGCATTGTATGACTTTTAGTTGATCCGATATGAGTTAGGATGTAATCTGTCTATCTTTTGATTGATTGTGATCCTAATGTTAAAATCTCTCAAATTCCCATAGTGTGTGTGTTTAAATTCGCTTTTTAATAAAGTAGGTCTAATCAGTTGAGGAAATGAAGTAGGTGGCATTCAGTATGTTTTTGATAGCATTTGTTCCTACAAAACTTAGTTCGAAACTTCCAAGCTAGTTCTAGAACTCCATCACATAGTCATCATTTAGTTCTGGAACTTTTGGACTTAGTTCTAGAACTCCAAAATTTAGTTCTGGAATTTTCAGACTTAGTTCTGGAACTCCTGGGACAGCTCCAGAACTCTCATAGGTTTTGGTCCTTAAAAATTTCCTATGGTTTGGAACTTCTCCAAATTTCTAGAATCAATGGGAGTTATCTATATTAAGACCACATCAAGAGATTTTGCATCTACGACCCCTTTCAATCGGAAGGATGAGAATATTTTGAACGTAGATCTAGGGAGAGTTATCCTACAACTATCTGATCAACTGCAATCTAACTCAACATCTATTCTAGGCATGATTTGATTTCATCAGAATCATTGAGACAATGTGATTGTAAAATGTATATAAAGGAAGACCTACAATAGAAATGTATGTAGAATCGATATAAGATATATATAGAACAAAGAAAAGAAATAGGCTAAGTATTCGAGATCTAGTATGTTTTGTAATACCGAATGTTTTATCAATAAAATAGCCATTCTAATTTGATAGAATTCTTAGTTGTTAAATCTTGATTTAAGGAGGAGAAAGGGCCCACTCCCCCAAGGACCGGGATATTCATTTATTTAGTATTCATATTTCTTCGAAAATAGTTTAGATCTATTATTTTAAGTTAAACTTCACATTGTGTTCCCATGTTGTTTTAATTATTTTAAGTTAAATTAAGTGTGTTTATTTCAAGAAAGTGTGTTTATTCTCCAACGAGCAAGTGTGTATTTGTTCTTCATGGGTGTTTAGTTAGATTTTATATTTTTCT
The DNA here is from genome assembly GCA_018340775.1 of Taxus wallichiana var. yunnanensis. Taxonomy (NCBI): domain Eukaryota; kingdom Viridiplantae; phylum Streptophyta; class Pinopsida; order Cupressales; family Taxaceae; genus Taxus; species Taxus wallichiana. The sequence goes on along the minus strand of CM031242.1, from coordinate 598,343,402 downwards.
TGTAATTATTTCCAAGCATTCTAAATTAAGTGTGTTTATTTCCGATCGAAGAAAGTGTGTTTATTCTCCAACATTAAATGAAGTGTGTTTCTATTCTTCATGGTGTTGGGTGTGAGGCTTAGCTCTTCAAGATGGATGATGGAAGGGCTTGAGAATGGCAAAAGGCTTTTAGTGCAAGACTATGTGCTTTCTTTTTCTTTCTCAAGGGAATTAGGTGTAGGTATAAAGGTAGAAGGAGGGCTCCTTATATAGCCCAATGGATAAAGGAAACACTTCATCCCTTTGCATGTGGGATAAAGGTAAAACATGATTAGGAATGGATAAGGTTGCTTTATTAAAGGTAACCTTACTTTAGAAGGGTTTAATTTATGCTTAGCAAGTCATGGGAGTTGGGGGTGTTTAATTAATCAAAGGTGATTAACTAATAGGTAGATGTAAGCTTATAGAAGCCAATTAGAGGAATATTAGTATGATTTAGGCTATTAGAGGGGATTAAATCAATTAAATATTGATTTACTAGTTAAATGAAGGGAAGACTAATTAATTAATAATAATTAATTAATCTAGATAGAAGAGGTGATTTATTAATGAGAAGGTCATTAATTAGGTGTTAGTTGGATAGGTGACTTAATCAATTAGCATATTGTAATTAATTAATGACAATAAGAGGGAATATGAGCACTTTTGATGATATGTCGTCGATTTGTGAGAAAGGGGATAATTAGCACAATTTAAGTATTTAAATTGCTTGGGTGTAATTATAGGTGTCTACATTTGCCCCTCTTTGGGGTGGCGTAAGTGACGCCACTTCAAAGATAGTAGACGGAAGAAAATTTTGAAGGGATAGAAGAAAAATTAGTAGGAGAGAGAGATGCCCCCTCGAGTGTCGATGGGGTGATGAAAGAAGCTGATCGACGATCGAAAAAGATGAGAGATAGGCAGAAGAATGGGGAAGAGGTAGGATGCCCGGTGAGAGAGAAGATTAGGGGTGAAAGGGAAGTGATGTAGAAGAAATATGGAGGAGGGGAGGGAAGAGCTTAGCCTCTAGCCACTTGTTTATTGGAACAATTTTGATGTCATCATATTGCCACAAGAGCTACGTCATCGGTCCTTATGAAAAATATAAGCATACGACAAAGGTAGAATGACATGAAAAGCCATACTACGAACAATTGTCCATTGCTGAAAATACCAACTCCATGCAACATACAACAATGCAATGCAATACGAGAAGGAAACAAGCTCATTTAATAGGAAAACAAGTATGAATGCACATATCCAACCCAACAATGGTCAAGACAGTTGTACAAATGTTTTGTTATCGTGTTGAAGAGATCCACAAGTTCATGATTGATGAAAGGGTTAAAAATGATGCCCCGAGCAAGGATACATGCAAGGGGAAATGACAATGGACATGGGGTCCATGAAAAGCATTTGTGCATGCAACGAAACAACACCAGGCAAAAAAAAGTGCCCCAGAGTATAGATGAAGCAAGTAGCTAGCTTTGTGAATGGTTGTGAATCCGGTGATCCACGAGTCATATTAATCGGGGAAGATGTGAGACAAACCAACAGGATATGGAGAAAATACCATGCGTAAGACACAAGTTTCAGCCATAATAAGCAAGTTACCATTTTTGTAGGGTTTTTTACTTTTTAGGATTTTTTTGAAAAAAATTTTCCTGTTTTTGGATTTTTGACATATATATTGTTTTTATTGTTTTTGCTTTCCAAATTGTGGTGAATAGTAGAAAAAATAGAAGAAGAAAGTGAAGGGCCTAGGGGCAATAGAAAGTGCCCTAGGTGGAAGAAAGAAGAAACAAATGACAAATAATGTCCTTGTTTAGTGGAAAAATTAAGAAAAAAATAATTATTTGAAAAATAATTATTTACGAGAGTGTGGAGAAGAATAAAAATCACCAGGAGCAATAAAATTGTCCGAGGGAGAAGAAAGGGGTATCGAGACAGCAAAAAATGCCCCAATACGGTGAAAAATAAGAGAAAAATAATTATTTAATAAAAATAATTATTCCACAGTGAATAGAGGAGAAAACAACTGGCGATCGAAACGGGCCTCCCGGCCCTCCTGATGGTGAAAAATGGGTTAATATACCCCACCAGGGGGTAAAAACATCGCGACCAATTCATTTTAACCGAGCTGTTTAGAAATTTTACCATGAGGCTCTGATACTGAGAGAACCATGGTGATCACACGAGACCGATTGAGGCACGTACAGATGCAGTCCGAGGGTACCAACGGCATGCAGACGATGGCCCCTTTGTGAGTATCGAACCCTAGCTTAGTAATTTTGGTCATTAATGCATTAAATGAGGCATTTAGCCCTAGGAAGTCACATTGGCATGCTGCTATGCATAGGCGCAAGCATCGGATAGGGGGCGCAGGTGTCCTTTTGGGGGCACAGGTGTCCCTTTGGGGCACATGCACCAAAGCACATACACGCACACAATGCATGAAAAAGCACACACCACATGCACACACACACACAAACACATGTGCACGTGCATGCATGCACACACATGGGAAATGGGGCACACATGTGAAAAGCATGGGCATAGAGACATGAAAAGGTGGGGCACACACACACATGAGCATACACGCACAAGCACAAGCACCAAATGTGTGGTGCACACACCAAAAAGGGTGCGCAGCACCCAAAAGAGGGCGCAAGCCAAAAGACACATGCACGCAAGCACAAGTGCACCAAAAATGAGGTGCACACACCCAAAAGGGTGTGCAGGTGCCCTAGATAGGTGGAGAAAAGATAGGAAAGTGTCAAAAACATGACACTTAGAAGAATTTTTAGGATTTTTGGGTTAACCCTAAAAGGGGAGATAGATTTTTAGAAGAAATGTTAGGAACTGACTAGCACCATGTTATTTTGTAGAGATGATTACCAGTTTTACAGATGCGGAGTGACATACCCGGATAGTAGAGCTAGAGGGTAGTATGCACCGGCGTGACCGGCGAGCCATGGCGATACTTCTCGAGGTGGTGGGGCTAGGCCCCATGTCTCGATGCCATCCATCATACTTGGATCATGGCCTATTGACTGCACTAGCCAAGTGATGGCATAGCGAGAGTCAGTGCTTCAGAATTACCGATAGGAGAGATGACTATGTGACCATCGAGGATGTATGGTGATTCTTCACATGTGCATGCGATGATGGGCACCTTGATCGAGTACAACGCAGATGTAGGGCTGATTAGAGTAGCTTGCAGTGCCCTTTTTGATGTTGATGATATTCCACATGATGGGATGACCATAGCTTTACACGAGTGTATCTCCGACCCCACATTGCATCGGGGGCCTCTCTACATCATGTCTCTTATCAGTGGGTTCTTACTCACTGATAAGACAGGGACCTCATTCCCAAGAGGACTATTGCCCTTGGTTCATGGCATCTTTAGCGGTGAGAGATATTGCTTGGGGCGTAGTGCATATTGGCCCACCTATACTTGGGATTTACATTTGATCACATACCATGGTCAGAAGACCATGGGTCTAGCCTCTTTATTACAGATATGGTCATGGGATCATATTGCGATCGGATGCCCCATGGGCACTTTGCGTGTGTCCGAGATCCTGAGGAGCCATCGTACATGGCATGGGTAGTAGATGGTGGGGATGTACATGGCCATCTTGGCAGCCTATTCAGATATAGGTGAGAGTTTGATGAGCTAGTAGAGATAGATGTCATCTGGCAGCCATACAGCATTTCCAGTGGCTAGAGGATGCCACAGAGCTCGCGTGTGCCTAGTGGAGCATTTTATCATTGGCAGCCATAGTTATATTATGGAGTTATCGAGTAGATAGGTGCCAGTGGCAGCTTGGCAGGTACAAGGGGTCCCCCAGCCAGATATCTGGCATGCATGCACACGCAGGATTCAGAGAGGCAGACCATGGGGCCTCATACTAGTGGCCCGAGCTAGGGTGAGTTTCACGCAGGTGGTCCCACAGGTATGGGACCCAGTACGATAGGTGTGAGATCCAGGGACCACACCAACTATGCAGCTTGGTATGCTACAGTGTTACCCCGACGTCTCACCATTCCGAGAGGCTTGGGCAGCAGTAGGCACTCACCCACCTATAGAGATATGGCATGGTTCAGAGCAGGGTGAGGGTAGTGGCACAGGGGCCAGACCCAGAGGATCCTTTCGATGGTATTCACATGATGGGTAGGGTGCCTCACAGGCACAGGGACCGAGGCCACAGGGCCCAGTATAGGTAGCAGTGTGTAGTGTCATCATCCAGAGGTAGGGTCCTAGAGTAGGGACAATCATCTAGAGCACCTCAGGGACTAGTCCCTGAGGCACACACAACCTCCCAGCCAGTGGCACAGATAGCCACATACACAATTACCGTATATTACAATAGGGTCATATAGCCAGAGAGACGCGGCTAGAGCGGAGAGAGATGAGGCTCGAGGCTGGTGTGTGACTACCACAATAAGCAGAGCGTGCGTGATGAGGCCCGAGCTCACATTGTTACTTTACTTTTAGAGCGGGATCAGGCTCGGGCCCAGGCTGGCCAGAGATGATAGAGTGGCATGGCGGAGCTAGATTTGGGAGACAACGGCACAGGGGGCTCAGATATTGAGCCTTCTTCATCAGTCCCAGTCACAGGTGTGGATGGTTGTTGCACAGAGAGATCATGTATATGCACGATCACAGGCACTCCTTGCATAGAGGGACCAGGCCCGCGCCGAGCTGCAGACTACTACTACAGAGAGAGACCGAGAGGCTACTTCCTCTAGATAGGCCGAGGCTAACTTGGGCCGAGTGATAGGTGAGTGAGATGCTACCCTTTAGGAAGCGCTCACCTCTGAGAGATGCCAACTGATACGTGACACCACCAGGCTTGGTGGTGAGGCCTTATTTTATAGGACTACCTATTACAGGGTAGTTCCTCCAGAGCAGCGAGTAGCACTTGCCACGATAGTCAGGGTCGAGCGCATCAGGCTCTCGATCACGGAGATCAGGCCAGTCCACTAGATCAGTGAGATAACCCATACCAGAGCAGCCTGGTTGGACCAGCACCATCTCAGCCTCCAGTGTTCCATCGACTAGATGACAGATCCGGGAGCCCCGGAGGGTGAGAGCTGCGGTTGAGATCTGCATTTTTTTTGTATAGATTATTTGTATGTATGCCTCTTATGAAGGCTGATTTTGATGTATAGTCTTGTATACTTGTATTTTGATGATGCCTCATGATGAAGGCTTGATTCTTTCTGATACATGCCCCTTTTTGATGGCATTGTGTATCGATGATGTATTATGTTGAGTACCGATCTGGACAGTGTATACTTGTATAGATATGTGGACATTTTTGATGTAGCATCTTTGTATGCCTCAGCTGAAGGCATTTTTGATATAGAGCACTGATGTGTATCCATTTTTTTGATATAGATGTATATGACACACATGTATATATATGAGGATTACTTTTTGGGCTCAGATACACATGTTTATGAGATGATGTACTTTATTGTTTTTGTGTCCTGATGCATGTGACACGAGTGGGCATAATTTTATGATGTAAAATACCCTTTTTCAGAAATTACTCTATGTCGATTCTCATTGCATGTTGCGTGTTTTGATTCAACACTTATGGATGTGTTATGATGTTATCTGATTTTGTACTTTGTATGTATCTGATTTCGATGTTTGATGTATACATGTGCTTGTGGATGTTAGATGATAGATCCTTAGATGATATCAAATGCATTTCTCATGTGTTATTGTAGATGTATATGGATGGGATGATATGATGATATTGGTGTGGGGGGATAGATTTTTGATCATGCGCAACCCCTCTTGCCCCCATTGATGATACGATATGTGATGATTAGCTTAGCATACATGCATGATGTAAAACTTAGCATTTTGTTTATATATGATGTATAGATGATGTTAGATGTGATGATAATGATGGTAATGTGATGTTAATGATAACAAAACAATGCACATGCAATAAACACAACCAAATGCTAACAAAGAACACCAGGAAATAATACAATACACCATGATTCACCATGCTTTATTAACATGTAATAAACACAATCAAATGCTAAGAAAGAACATAATGAATTAACACATTACATCATGATTTCCTAAGATTCACTAGCATGCAAAAACATACCACAATATGCACAAGCAAGAATAAATCTAATCTAAGCAAGAAAAGATGAATCCTAACAAAGTATGCCCAAGCAAAAAACAACCCAAAAGTAAAAACACAAAATAACTATACAAGCAACAAGCAAAGCAAGAAACAAGACAATGCAAGTAAATGTTTTTGTAAGATTTGTTTTCATGCACCAATTTTCTATTGTTTAGGTTGTAAGATTTGTTTTCATGCACCAATTTTCTATTGTTTAGGTTTTTTGAAACAATTTTCTATTGTTTTTGTTTTTTTTTTTGAAAACAATTTTCTATTGTTTTTGTTTTTTTGAAACAATTTTCTATTGTTTTTGGTTTTTTTGAAACAATTTTCTATTGTTTTTGGTGTTTTCTAATGGTTTTCCAGAGCTATGTGTAGGTAACCAAGAAAGTGTGGATGCCCCCAGCATTAGATGGGGAATATACAAGGGTAGAAGCCACACACTTATGAACAAGAAGGTGAAGTCATTGAATTTCCCCAGCGTAAGATGGGAAATAGTGAAAGACCATACCCCTCACAGACGAATAAAAGAAGGAAAAGCCGATCAAGGCTTGATAGGATGGGGCTCACAGGGAATCTCAAAGGTAGAACTAGGGCTAGGCCAAAGAAAACTACCCTCCAGATGCAGGATGCTTGTGAACAATGAATCCTCCCGAGGCACCGAAACTGGTTTTCACCCAAGGACTTGTCCAAAGTGCCACAATTGTGGTTTTCACTAGTGGATGACCTATTTTCTCTTTTTCTTTTTCTTTTTTTTTTTTTTTTTTTTGATTTTTGATCATTTTTAACCTCCTTGTGCCATGTTTAAGCATAGAACCACTTAAGATGCATGGCGTTCATGGGCTCCCGAGCTCATCACCATTGGGGTGAGCCAGTTTGTATGCCCTTGTGCCATACTTGGTGACTATAACATAGGGTCCCAACCAATGTGGTTCAACTTCCCTTTCTTTTCTCATTCTGCTCTGGTGTTGAACTGGTTCTCCTTCATGACTAAATCACCAACCTCAAACTGATGAGGGATGATTCTCTTGTTGTAGTTTTCTGGAGACTCTATGTTGATACACTTTCAGGTGATTAAGAGCACGAATGCGCCTCTCATCTAGGAGCTCTAATTCAGCTAGTCTTGCCACTCGATAATCCTCATCCTTATCCAGATAGTCCCAAAGAGAAATTCTCAGGGATGGAAGTTCGATCTCTAAAGGGATGATAGATTCTATCCCAAACACTAGGGAATATGGTGTCACACCCATAGGAGTGTGAATGGATGTTTGGTAAGCCCAAAGGGCTGGATGGATTTGTAGGTGCCAGTTTATGACCTGTTTTGCTGACCATCTTCTCCATTATCCTTACCAAAGTCTTGTTTGTGGCCTCAACTTGTCCATTACCCTGAGGGTAATATGGCATGGACCATTTTAACCTGATTTGGAACCATTGACAAAGACCTTTCATAGTTTTGTTCTTAAATGACTTCCCATTATCTGTAACGATGGCTACAGGAATACCATATCGACAAATGATGTGATTCATGATAAATTTAGAAATCTGGGCTCCTGTGACATAGGTTAAAGGGACAGCCTCCACCCATTTTGTAAAGTATTTATGTAGCCATGATGATATGTGTATGACCATCAGATGAGGTAGGAGTAAGTTTTCCTATTAAGTCAAGTCCCCACTTGGAGAATGGCCATGGGGTAGTGATAGGTTGCAATGGTTGCGATGGAGCATGAATGAAATTTCCATACTTTTGGCAAAGTACACATTTTCTGACATAATTACAACAATCAGTTTCCATGGTAGGCCAATAGTAACCTACTCTTAACAATTTCTTAGCCAAGACCATTCCATTTGTATGTGCTCCACACACCCCTTCGTGCACTTCTTTGATTGCTTGATTGACTCCATCACATCCAGACAACGTAATAGATTCCCATCATAGCCATGATGATAAAGTGTACCTCCCAAAAGGGTGTAATGGGCTATTTGGTGAATCAGGATTTGCTTTTCAGAATGGGAGATATCGGGAGGGAATGTGTTGTCCTTAAGATAGGTAAAGATGGGTTCATACCACGGGGAATTGGGACCAACAACATCACAAGCCAGGCAAGATTCTGGCATGTCATACGTGGGCTGGCGTAGATTTTCTACAAAGAATGGCATGTCATTATTCCCTGTGGAATACAAAGCATAGAACCCACTTGTTGCCATGGCATCTGCCGATCTGTTCTGCGCTCTTGGGATTTGTTCAAAGGTAATGCACACAAAGTACTCCTTTAGAGTTTCTACTAACTTTTTGTAAGGTATGAGCTTGTCATCCTTAACCTTGTATTCATCATTAACCTATTTGATAATTAACTATGAATCACCCACAACCTTGACATGATGAACATTCCACTTGATGGCTAGCTTCATTCCTACAATAAGTGCCTCATATTCTATAATGTTGTTTGTGTAAGGGAAGCCCAGGTGAAAATCTACGTGTATAGGATCACCAGAAGGAGTAATAAGGACCACTCCTGCACCTGAACCATGAAATGTAAAGGATCCATCAAAATGTATCTACCACATGATACATATTCTTCAATGTAGAGCAAGGAGGCATCTGGCAGATCCAGATTCAAAGGTTTTATGCCTTGCAAAGGTGCTTCCTAGCTAGTCCGACAAGTACTTGTCCTTTAACCAATTTTTGATGTACAAATTCTATGTCAAACTCACTGAGTAGAATGATCCAATTAGCCATTCTACCTGTGAGGGTGGGTTTTGGACAATAAATACTTGAGTGGGTCAACCTTGGATATTAGCTTGGTTTTAGTATTCAATAGGTAATGGTGAAGTTTTTGAAAAGTAAAAACAACGGCCAAGCAAGCCTTTTCAATTTGAGGATAATTGAGCTCATAGGCGATGAGGGTGTGACTCAGATAATACACCACTTTCTCCTTATGACCAAGGTCATATTGGGTGAGCAACGCACCAATAGAAAATTACGTAGTGGAAATATAGAGCAAGAGTGGCTCTCTAGGAGTGGGAGGCATGAGGACAGGTGGATTAGCCAAGTATTGTTTAAGCAAAGCAAAGGCTTGTTGTTGCTCAGGTCCCCAGATGAAAGTGACATCCTTTTTTAAGCAAGTGGGTGAATGAGTGACATTTATCTACAAGTTGGGAGATGAAGCGGTGAATGGCTTGAATTTTCCCCTGTAAGCTACGTAGTTGCTTGATATTCTCAGGTGGAGGCATTTCAGTGATAGCAGACACTTTAGCAGGGTCTACCTCAATACCTCATCTTGATACAATGAAGCCCAATAGTTTCCCTGATAGCACACCAAAGACACACTTCTTTGGATTCATCCTGACTTTGTATTCACGCAAGCATTCAAAGATACCCGAAAATGACAGGGTGATCCTCTCTTGTTTTAGACTTTCCCAGGATGTCATCCACGTAGTCCTCCATGATATCATGAATCATATCATGAAAAATTACTGTCATTTCCCACTGATAAGTAGCTCCTACATTTTTGAGGCCAAATGGCATTACCTGATAATAGAAGGTGCCCCAAGGAGTCGTAAAAGTTGTTTTGTGTTGGTCTTCTTCAGCTATCTTGATTTGATTATATCCCAAAAATCCATCCATGAGTGATAGCATCTCATACCCTTTGTTGAGTCAACAATCATGTCAATATTTGGCAAAAAAATCATCTTTAGGGAGCTTTATTGATGTCCCTAAAATCCATGCGATTCGATACCGATAGGTTTTTTCTGGATAGAACAATGTTTGATATCCATTCAGAATAATCAATTGGCCTGATGAATCCTACTGCAAGCAATCTTTCCAACTCTTCTTTAACCAATAGGGCCACTCTTGGGTGCATCTTTCAGAGCTTCTGTTTGATAGGCTTAGCATCTACATGCATGACTAGGTTGTGCATGACCAAAGTCGGATCTAAGCCGGGCATGTCTTTGTAAGACCATGCGAACACATCTATAAACTCTCATAGTAGCATAGTGAATGTCTTTTGTTCTCTAGCCAAGAGTGATGCTCCCAATTTTACTATCTTGGGATCCTCTTCTGTACCAATATTGACATCAATGGTTTCTTTGACTAGTAATTTTGATAAGTCCTCCATACGCGTAGGATCAGGAGGTAGGTTGAGATCTTCATCCAAGGATGTCTCCACGAGATTTTCATCCTTGGCGTGGTCACTTTGTTTGTCCTTTGATTTTTTTATTTGTTTTCGGCAGTGCCTCAAAGAGGTTTTCACTGTGTGACTTGGACTTTGATTTTTGCCGAGGCTTTACTTTGGAACTTTTTCCCTCACTTTTCTTTAAGTTTTGTTGACCACAAAGTTCAGCCTCCTCACCGAAGTAGGCACAGGTATCTAAGTCGATAAAGAAACCTTTCTTGTGATCTCCAATGGGAATTGTATCCCTTATGCCCATGAACTCTACGATAGCTTCATCATTCTCGAATAAATCTAGCGACATGTGACGTTGTTGGTCCCATTCAACAAGGGAAGGGTATACAAGGTCAAGGGTTGGTTCCATGGGGGTTATGGTTAGGACAACGTTGTTCATGAAAAGGTTTGTGGAGGCCAGATCCTCATATTGGCTACAATGGGAATCCGTATCACTTGTCTAGATAGTCAGAGCTATCCTCATGTTCAGAAAAAGTAGCATCTTGATCATTGGGGTGTGCTCCATAAGGGTGAATCCCAATGCCATATCTTTCTATTTTGAAATGTGGAAGAGGGACTGGTTCTCTTTGTCCTTGTTCATTTCTCCCACATCCTAGGCCTTTGTAGCCCATGGAGTACATCATTTTACTAGATTTTTCATATTCTGGGGTTCGATAATAGGATGGCTGAGTATCCTCAGGGACCCAAGTTGTAGGTGGATCAAGTAATTTTTCCTCAGCTAACAAGCCTCCAGGTAAGAATGACCCAATAGTGTGTTCCTTTCTAGGTCTTCTAAAGTGGTAGTTGGGTCGACCTCTAGTCTTGGGTGATAATGAGAGGTCTGAAACCAAGAGCGCTTGTTGTACATTATACTCCCCATAGCCATATTCAAGGATTTTCATCTCCCATGAATCAAATGGAGATGTTGAAGTAGATGCACCCATGAGCGCAAGAACTAAGAGAATCCAAATCCACCCGGATTCCATGGCCTCAGACTGGAGAGGGACAACTATATCTATGGAGGGACATGCATATGTACCCTTTCGTGCAAAGCTATTGAGAGCTCTACAATGAGCAAAGGGCTCTGAATCTCCTTGTATTGTAATATGTATGTCCCTCATGCTTCAACTTAATGCATTGATGAAATGTTGATGGCACGACTTACATGGCATGAATCCATGGTCGGCCTAGAAGCATGTTATATGGAAGTTCCAAGTCTAGGACATGAAACTTTGTCTGATGGCAAGTGGGACCCACCTCCATGGGTAGCGTGATGGTGCCTGCTGACTCCCTTTCCACATTGTTGTATATGCGGTGATAGTGATAATATGGGACTCAAGATCTTCCTCCATATGTCCTAACTATTTAACCAACTTGAGTGTGCAAATGTTCAACCCAGATCCATTATCCACAAGCACCCATTTGATCTTCCTGTGGGTGACAACTACCTCAATGTATAAGGGAAGATTATGTGTTGGATTCTCAGTAGGGATCTCCCTATGGTTGAAAGCAATATGTTCATTTGGTATGATGTTTGCCACCATGGCTTGAAGGTGTGTAGGATCGACTTCTAAAGGCACTCCCGACCCCTGAAGAGTTTGGTACAGAATGTCTTTATGCACATTGGATATCTTGAGAAGATCTAAGATCAAAATCTTAGTAGATGTCTTTTCAAGTTGTTCTAAAAGGTTATATTTACCGGTTTGTGGGGTCGACGAGAAGGTTCCAGGAATCACGAGGCGGGCATGCCTTGTTACCACAGATGCAGTCCTTTCCCTTGATCCGGATGGTATTGACATGGTCAGCAGGAGAGAATACATCCAATAAGTGAATCATAATGATTGTTGTCTCTTTTGGTGTACAAGTAATTCATGGCTTTATAAGTTTGGGATGACTCTCCCCGATCCGGCTTTGACTTTTCTGACTTATCATGATTGGGGAATGGTTCTTTATATATCCCCATTTTCTCGTTAGGTGTTTGTGTTTTTCCTGGTTATCCACCTCTATCTCCCCATTATCAATGAGGTCCTAAATATAATGATGAAGCCATAGACATTTTTTTGTCTTATGTCCTTTGACATGATGCATTTCACAATATTCATGCTCCTTGTACCATGAAGGTTTTGGAGCATTGTCATCAAATGGTTGCATTGTAGGATAGGTCATCATGTGGGCCACATCCAATTGTTTTAGTATAACTAACAAAGGTTCATTAAGAGAGGTGAACGTTCTTCACTTTGGTGGTGGTTGAATTGGGCCCTTGGTCAGTTTAAAAGGTTGACCAGTTTGGACCATTTGAACACGTTTGGAATCAGTGATTCCATCTCCCACCACATTTTTGTTTTTGTTAAAGATCTTCAGCTTTTCCATGGGTTTGACATTTTGGTTGTCTCTAGATTGGGTTTTGAGGGTGCCTTTGGCAATGAGATATTTTTCTATCTGAATCCCTTTCTCGATAACCTCCTCAAAAGTGTGAACACAATGCATTTGGAGGTGGAAAGCTATATCCGGGTTGAGGTTGGGAATGAAAATACTAACCAGCTATTTTTCAGGGAAAGCACAAGGGAAGCGACTAGCTATCCCTCTCCACCATTGGAGGAAGCTGGTGAAAGTCTCATTAGGGTGTTGTTTGGCACCACATAAGTCTGCCATGGTGACATCACTCTCTATGTTATACGAGAAGTGACACATGAACCTTTCTACCAATTCTAGCCAGGTGAAAATTGATCCTCATGGTAAGCGTGTAAACCACTCCAAGGCTTGACCTCCGAGACTCTTGGGAAAAGTCTGATGAGATAATTGTCACTATAAGACACCTCTTGACATGCCATGTAGAAATATTTAACATGATCCCATGGATCTCCTTTCCCTTTATATTTGTCAAACTTTGGCATATCAAATTTCTTTGGAAAGGGTTGAAGGGTCATTGTCTTGTCAAAAGGATAGGGGCATAATTCTTCATATTGATATTTCCTAATGCTCCCTATATTTCTCTCTTGTAGGCTCACAAGCGTCACTTTCATAGACTGCACCTCTTGTGTGAGCAATTGTTCTCTAGTGGGAGAAGCGGGGATGTATACACGATGATACCCTGTGTCTTCTTCTCCTTGGTTTTCTCGATGGAGTTCATTGATCTTAACCTTAGGCCTCAACTTTTGAACATTCTTGTTTGTCTTTCATACATGGGAGGTAAGCAAAGCTAGTTGTCGGCTTAGGTTACTAATTTGTTGTTGGATTGTGGCTTCTTCTTCTAAAGGTTCCTCCTCCTCGTATTGTGGAGGTTCTTCACCCATCTCATGTTCTATCTTGTTTCTTCGTGGCACTTTGATAAAGGGTATTCTATGCCCCACCACTTTATCATTCCCTGCGTAAGAGGTAGAAGCATGTCCATGTGTTAAAATATCTTCCATATTGATAAGGGGACGTTCTTCCTCAGTAGCATTATTCACAGGTGGTATTGTTTCATTTTCGGTGGGCAAATTTGGCCCCTAATTCTATGACCCATGCCAACACTCTATCTTTGTTTCTAAGAAGAAACTCATCTAGTAAAGTGGGGTCAAAATCAAATTCTGCGTGTGGGATTCTAATTCATTTCCACTATGATCGACCATCTCTTCTATTTCTTTTTCCATAGAAAAATAATGGTCCTAGATCATGTCCAATGAAGGGGTTTGACCCTTGTCTATTAGAGGTTTCCCAAGCTTGCACTTGTTGTTCCTCGTATGTCTGTTTCTTTAATCCTAGTCATGTTTTAGGAGCCATGTTTTCATGATAGTTTCACTAGGGTAAGTTGTAAATGTGTTCAAAGCTTAGTGACCACCCCTAAGTGAGATGCAAGATGTATTTGTTAAGAGTATGAATAAGTCAACAATGTGAGAATACCAATGTGATAGAGTGATAAATCACCAGTGACACAAGCATTTGGTATCTAAACCTATTTAAATGAAGTACCTCCTAGACTACGTTTCAAAAAGTAGTTTCACATCATGCAAGATGATTAACAAGATGTTTTCACTTATGCCAAGTTCAAGGGAATGAACAAAACATAAGTAAATACAAGAAGTCAATGTGACCTCTAATCAAGATATACTATGAGTGAGCTCAAACTCGATTAAGACCTATATCTCAAAAAGTGCCAATTACAATTCATGAATGACACAACAATATCACCAAGATATGTTAACCCACTTTAAGAGAAAGTAAGGTATTGATATCAAGGTGTTATTGATATAACACACACAAATGGTAACACCTAGCACTCTTCAAAATCAGGTAATAATAGAACCGAACTAAAAATCTCAAAGTATAGCTAGGAATAGTTAAAAATGTGTGCAGCGTAACCTTACAATATAGATATTTATGTCGAGTTTACAAGAAACAAGACGTAAATATCAAAATTGTAGTGATACGATACAAACAAGCTAACTCTTCTAAGGAAGTCCATGGTGATGAACCATGCCTAACTACAATGATGATCTTGACATGGGTATCAAGATCACAATGGCTACCAATGACGTGAATACGCCTCTCCACACACTTTAGATGTTTAACTTACCCAGCCACAAACATGGATGGGTGTAAATGGACATAAAAGTGACAGAAATAATCGATTGGTAACACAAAGGTAGTCACCCTTCTTCTGATCAACAAAGTGTCAAAAGAATGTGAAGGAAGCAAATAAAAAAAAGGATGAAAAATGTTGGCTTCACTTTGGTAGAGTTTCACCTCACCCTAAGGCAAGTAAAAACTAGGTGAAAGTAACGTGTCACACGTTTCACAATGAAAATATGGTTCACAACTCAACACTATTTTTAGAATGGTCAAAGTGGGCTCCTGGCCAAAGTATATTTTCCTAGGTGGTTCTCTCATCCTAGGTGCTACAAAGATTATCCACGAGTGGGATGATTTACCCAAAAGTCACACTGACTAGTTTGGGAGTATCTCGACTTTTCCCCCTTCAAGCACAATGGGCATCAGATGCATCCAATTGTGTACTTAAAAGGGTCACATAGGGACAACTTGTAACTCTATCTCACAAAGGAATTACTAGTCAAATAGGTAGTGCGAGCACTTCTTTCATCCACAAGGTTCCCTCTTGTGTGGACTACTTTGGGGTTCCTGGAACCACCCCCATTGTTGTAGCTTAAGGCGTTATGCCAAAGGGGTTATGTTCCAGTTGAGCGGAGAGGGACGTACCCTTTTCCAAAACCTGCAATATAGTGTTTTGAATATGTTGTTCATTTTATCTTTTTAATTAGATGTGGTTTTCTCAAACACCATTTGGCAACCTGTATAACAACTGTATTAGTAGTTTTTTGACTTTTGTTTTGATTCCTCCGTTCTTTGACAAGCGATGGCGTTTTGGTCCTGTATGATGATTTTTAGTAGTTTTCCATCAAAAGAGAAGGCATCATTTCTGATTCTCCAGATCATCCAAGGACGCAAGAGAAGAGCATACGTGATTGTCTTCAAAAATCCAAAAAGATATCAAATGGAAAAACACTTTAATTCAACTATGCCAAGTTAACCAATTCCACTCAAATATTCCTAACAACCTCAAAGCATCAAAAGGACTTAAGAATCATTTTTGATTCCCAAGATCACCCCAAGGGACGCGAGGGAAGAGCATACGTGATCTTATTCCTATAAGTAAACAACGTAAAATATTACCTAATCAAATACAAACATGTAAAAATAGCCTGCAAAGACAAATATATGATTAGATAAACCTACAAGAATGTTAGCACATCAACACCTTAATTTCAAAAATACAAAAAGGACACCTGCGCCCCTTTTTTAGTGCCTACGCATGGGTTAGGCGTATATGCCACTCTACATTGTTTCGATCACAGTGCACCTGCGACCACCCGAGAGGTGTGTGTGCCACGAAAATAGTATATGCACCACAAAACAACGTATGCACCACTCTGTGGATTTTTTTGACTTACCATGCACTGCACCACTAGAGAGGTGTGCACCACAAAAATAGTGTATGTGCCACTCTCAAAAAAAGAAAAAAAATAAAAACAAATCACCCAAAAATGTGTGCGCACCAAAAAAGTGTCTACGCTAAAAAAATGTGTGCGCCACCACTAAAAAACGATGTTTCATAAATGTCTCGTTAAAAAATGTGTCTACACCACTAAAATAACATGTGCACTCTCTAGTTAGGGCATGTGTGCACCGATCTGACAGGTTTTAGAATGTAGTGAAGGTATAGTATGAAATGACTTCTATGCACCTGGGTTAGTGCATCTGCACGCTTGGTTAGGGTGTGTGCGCTGGGGTTAGCGTGCATGTGCCGGGGTTGGAAAAATAGAGTAACAAGTTTTACCAAGGTGCACTGCCACTAGAGAGAGTGTGCACATGAAAAATATGCCTATGCCCACTAAAACTGTGCCTGCGCCCCTAAAAATGTACCTGCACCAACTCAACCAAAATACGGCAAAAAACACAAGAAAACTCACAATATCTCAAATTTTGACAAGTTAGCTTAAGAATGGCAATAACCCATTAAAATTATGGCTATGAACATGAGGTTACACATATCAAATGAGCAAAAATTCCAAGAAAATGGACATTAATTACTACATGTGTATATCAAAAATTAGCCAAAACAATGAAACTTAAACTAAAATGCCATGGGACTAAGTGTCCCACCGAGGTGCATGCCAAATGTGTACAAGTATTCTTTTTCCTAAGTTAGATTGAAAGCAAGAACTACCACCTAAAATAGTTCCCTAACCTAGCTAGAAACAAGAAAAGAGTACCATCAAGATGAAGAAATGAACAAGGCCTACATTAGCATCATAACTTTGAAATAATGAAATCAAACATAATGCAAATCAAGAACTCTATTCTTCTAATTTGCCTAATTAAATCAAGTGGACCTATGTAGTCCAATGGCAATCAACAATATTGCTTGCTTTGATCCTTCAAGGATGCTTGGGTGTGAGGCCTAGCTCTTCAAGATGGATGATGGAAGGGCTTGAGAATGGCAAAAGGCTTTTAGTGCAAGACTATGTGCTTTCCTTTGCTTTCTCAAGGGAATTAGGTGTAGGTATAAAGGTAGAAGGAGGGCTCCTTATATAGCCCAATGGATAAAGGAAACACTTCATCCCTTTGCATGTGGGATAAAGGTAAAACATGATTAGGAATGGATAAGGTTGCTTTATTAAAGGTAACCTTACTTTAGAAGGGTTTAATTTATGCTTAGCAAGTCATGGGAGTTGGGGGTGTTTTAATTAATCAAAGGTGATTAACTAATAGGTAGATGTAAGCTTATAGAAGCCAATTAGAGGAATATTAGTACGATTTAGGCTATTAGAGGGGATTAAATCAATTAAATATTGATTTACTAGTTAAATGAAGGGGAAGACTAATTAATTAATAATAATTAATTAATCTAGATAGAAGAGGTGATTTATTAAGTAGTTAAAGAATCTTCCCTACTATATCACAAAATATATGAGTAGACCAAGAGACTCACGAGTAGATTCCTTCTAAAAAATCTTCACAAGAATTCATAACATCCTCTAGTCAAAATAAGGAAATTGATCAAGAATTGAGGCACCACCATCCCCTGTCAGACAAGAAACAAAATTTCCAAATTTGGAATTCTTAGTTCAGTTACCACATGCAGGAGTGGAACTTCTAGAGGAAGGCTTATTACTCATGATCCATTTAGGGAAAGTTTTGATTCTCAATTGAGTAGTCAACCTCCTACTCTTTATTTTTCACCTTCCTCAAGGCATATTGCTTACCACATTGATTGGGAGGAAAATTCAGAAAATATCTTAAAAATGACATGAGAAGCTGAGGGAGTACCTGATAGGACCTTTACTTATCCAATCCAATTGGGAGATGATGATACACCAATGAAAAATATCTCACCTACACATTTACCCACATTTAGAGGCATGTCATCTGAATATCCTAACCAATATCTTTTTGAATTCAAGGTACTATGTTAGACCTATGATTATAAAACAGATAATCAAAAACTCAAGTTATTTCCATCCACTTTGAAGGATGCAGCAATGAGGTGGTTCATGGGATTAACATCCAACTCTATTAGCACTTGGGCACAAATGGAGACTTGCCTTCCTAGATAAATACCAGATTATTGCAAAGGAAGAAATAAGAAGGAAGAATTCTTCAAAATCAAGCAAGAGGAAGATGAAAACATAGAAGACTATTTAGACATATTCCTCTTTGTTAGCAAGAGATGTGGATTTTTTCTTACATAAGAGTTAAGTAAAACCATTTTTCTTAAAGGTTTGGATGATGAATCTAAAGAAGCCCTTAATTTGATAGGAGGTGGAGACATTGATCATATAAGAATGAATGGAATTAAGGAGATTTGTAGACGCTATTCCGAACAAGAGGTGGACTTAGAAAAGGAAAATTAGTGAAATGTCTAAATCTAGAATCAAAAAAACTAATGGATGAATTATCAAACTTTAAAATAGACATTTTAGTGCAATTAAACTCTATTATGGATGGATTAAAAGCTAAAGAAAATTTCAAAAATGAACCATTGGCTATGTATTGTCTAGATGCGGAAGAAGCATGCATTAAGAGATTGTCCTTCGGATAAAATAGAAATGTGTCTTATCTATGAATCTAAAGAACATGATACTGATGTTTTTCTTTACTTCCTATTATTAAAAATCATCTTAAACAAACCAACGCCTCATCTACAATCGAAGAATTGAATTTTGTTCAGACAACCTAACTAAGGACAGCTTTTATGCCAAGATCGGTTCTAATCTATGGAAAATGCCATGGGCTACTCAAAGCAAAGTACCAAAAATTGGGGACAACCACCTTGGGTACCTTAACCAACTTGGAACCCTCAAGATTGGGCAAATCAAGCTTGGTATGCTCAGGGGACATCAACAACCATGGGCTGGTCAAGGAAATCCTTATGTTTGGTCACAACATAGATGGAACCCTAATAATTATGCTCAAGGAAGAACATATCCAAATCTGAATAAACATGCCATCATGGGATCCCCTACACAAAATTCACAAATTGAGAATGTATTCAAAACAAAAATGCCAAAGATAGCCAAGAAAAACCCCAAAAACAAACAAACAACTCCTATTTATGGAATAGAACCAAAAAAATCAGTTGATTTACATGCTATGGATTGTAAGGATATTCAAACTAGATCTGGGAAAATCATTAACAGTCCACCCCTTATAATCACTAAAATGACAGAATAAAATGAAAACCCTAGTACTATTGTTCCAAAAGAGGATATAGAAAGAAAAGAAAAGGATCCAGATAGCAACACTACTGAGACTCCATTTCCTAAGAGATTCAAAGAAGATATAGAAATCAAGGAGTCTGAATTGGTACAGGAATTAAGGAAATTGAATATTGAAATACCATTGTTACAAGCAATTAAAGATATTCCAGAATTGAACAAATTAATCAAAATGTTATGTATGAAAAAGCTTGGTAGGAAGAAATAGTACCCCAAGACTATCAAAGTAGATGGGAAACCTAATTGATTTATTAGCAGGAAAAATTCTACTTCCCAAATACGGAGATCCCGAAGTCCTATTATTTTTATCTCTATAGGAAATAAGGATGTACATAATGTTTTGATATTTTTGGGAGAAACTATCAATGTAATGACATTGGATACTCTAAAAACATTCCATTAACGGGAATACAACCTCGCTAATACCATATTATAGATGGTAGACTAGTTTAGTCTATAACAAAACCAAAAGGAATTATTGAAGACGTGGCGCTTATGGTGGAATCAGGGGAATATCTAGTTGAATTCCTTATACTGCAGCCCAAAAGGTAAAACATTGGGTTATCCCATTATTTTGGGTAGACCATGGTTAGCTACTGATTTCTACTTTGATAGATTGCAGTCGTGATATGACAATCTCGAATGATAAGAACTCTAAACAAATTTTCTTATATCCTACTACACGACCTTTACTAATAATCATAAACAATTATGGATTTATTCTCCTAAACCGATAAGCAAAATTTGTCTTCTTTGCTATGATCACATTGCAATATCATGTAAGAGAAGTAGAAGAGATGATTAATCCACCATTGGATGAGAACTTGTTGTCTTTGGTGTAATCAGAATAGTTCTAGAACCCGTAAACTTAGTTCGAGCCTATGGATATAGTTTTAGAACCATGACAATAGCGGTTCTCTTTGATTGAAAATTATTTCACTCCGGAGGAATGATAATTCTTGAGGGGAGTGTTAGAGTAGGTATTTACCTTAGCTCATGTTCACCTAGGTACTTTATTTACCTTTATTGTATTTATCCTCACCCACTTATGTGTGTGGATATTTATTTTTATTTATTTAGATATTAGGAGATATTATCTAGTTGTTAGGTATAGTTCTTTCCTTGATCTATGGTATTGACTAGTTCTTTCCTAGATCTATGGTATTGACTAGATCCTTGATGTCTAGTTCTCTCCTAAATCTATGGTCTTGACTAGTTCTTTGATGACTAGTTATTTCCTTGATTTATGGCTTGATCTACATACCTTGATGTTCTTATCATTGTTATTCCTTGCCTATTAAGCAAGGCCCATTCTCAATATATTGTATTGAGTTCCATAATAATATATGATATTGCTTCTCATTTGTTTGCAAATTTATGTAAAGTTATTCGTGAATTAATTTCATCTTATTGATCATGGTGTTTAATTAGCATCTCGTGTTATTGGCTTGGTATGATCTGGTTATCATTCCTTTCGATGGAGAAGATGAATCATAGCTTCAGCTTTTATATCAGGAAGTGATGAAGAATTTGACCTGAAAGAGATAAGTATCATAATTCTCATTACTATCCTTTTTCCAGTATTTTGTCTCAAGGAACTTGTGGAGATGTTACATACCATATGTTGTTACCACATGCATGTCCATTAAATACTTTAATGAAACCTTTTCCACAAATCAATTCATCACATATTGGAACCAAGCATGTTGAAATTTAACCAGTAACACTTTAAACATTAACAATTGGTTGAAGGAGGATGGAGAAGCTAAATTGTTTGATGTTATAAAAATCATACTAAAGCTTTTGGGGATTACAAAGATATGTGTTGACTATAGGGAACTAAAAAAGCCACAATGAGATATTATTTTCCCTTACCATTCATAGATCAAGTCCTAGATAACCTTTCAGGTAAATAGTACTTTTCTTTCTTGGATGGATTTAGTGGGTACAATTAGATCAGATTTGTTGCTAGGATCAAGACAAAGCCACATTTACATGTCCATGGGGAACCCTTTTCTATATAGTGTTACCATTTGGTTTATGCAATGCTCCTATAACTTTCTAGAGAGTTGTACTTGTAATTTTTGTTGATCTAACAAATGATTGTGTTGAGGTATATATGGATGAATTCACTGTACACGGATATACATTTGAAGATGCTTTGAGAAATATAGAGAAGTGTTAACAAAATGTGAACAACACAACTGTCTCTTAGTGATGAAAAATGTTTGATGATGTTGGATGAGGGAATTGTATTAGGACACCATATTTCAAAAAAGTAATTCAAGTGGATCAAAACAAAATTAGGATCATTTCAGATTTACCTATCCCTCAGACTCCCATAGATATCAAATCATTTCTAGGACATGCTGGGTACTATAGATGCTTTATAAAAGATTTCAGTAAAATTGTGCCCCCATGTTTAATTTTCTAACCAAGGACTGTGAATTTCTTTGGGATGAAAAGTGCCAGCATGCTTTTGAAGAAATTAAAAAAAATTAATTAGTGCCCCAATATTGAGAGGTCCTAATTGGGAAAATCCATTTCATATCCAAACAGATGCCTCAAATTATTCCATTGGTTCAAGTATTGGGACAAAAAGATGAAGAAGGAAAGATGTATGCCATTTACTATCTTAGCAAGAATCTTACTCCCACTGAAAAGAATTACACCACCAATGAAAAGGAATTTCTTGCTGTAATTTATGCAATCAATAAATTCATACATTATATTATAGGGTAAAAGATATTTGTACACATAGATCATTCAACAATTAAGTATTTAATGAACAAACCAATGGTTGGAGGAAGAATAATTAGATGGTTATTAATTTTGCAAGAATTTGATATTACCATTGTGGACAATCCAGGTAAATCTAATGTGGTAGCTGATTTTTGTCAAGACTAACCACCACAGGGGAACAAGATCTAGTCAAGGATAACTTTCCAGATGAACAACTATTTGTAATCTCGTGCAAAGTAAGTACACCATGGTTTGTTGATATGGCAAATTATCTTGCAATAGGGAAGTTCCCTCCTTATTTCACTAAGAAACACATAAAGAAGTTAAATAAAACCAAAGTGCACAATTCAAATTGTTAAATAGAATGCTATTTAAGTGTGGTCCTCGATTTTGTCTTACACAGTGTGTAAGAGAGGATGAAATCTTTGACATCCTTAGATTATGTCATGATGAACCAAGTGGAGGACACTATTCAGTAAAAACAACAACTCATAAGATACTTGGCACTAGTTATTATTGGTCATCTCTGTATAAGGATGTAAAATTATATATCAAGAGGTGTGATCCTTATTAAAGGATGGACAATCAACTTTCACCAATGAGATGCCTCTTCATCCCAAGTTGGGGTTTGAACCATTTGAGAGATGGGGATTGGATTTTGTTGTCCCATTAATCCTCCTTCACAAGGGAAGGAATATATTCTTGTATGTACTTGACTATGTGACAAAATGGGTAGAAGTGTAGGCATTGACAAATGCCACCGAAGAAGTAATTGCTGATTTCCTTTATAATGTAATTATGATCAAGTTTGGAGCACCAAGGAGCATAGTGTCAGATTAGGGACCACAATTCATGTCCAATATGATCCAAGCTTTCAAGGTATTACTAAATCAATCATAGGAAGTCATCTCCTTACCATCCACAAATAAATGGACAAGCTAAAGTAACAAAAACAGAGACTACCTAAAGAGACTATCTTATCTGGGCTTATAATAAAACTTGGAAGACTACAATAGGGTTTTCACCATATGAATTAGTCTATGGGAAAAATCCCTTGTTTCCTATAGAATTTGAACTTTAGACATTGAGGACAACAATAAAGGTGGGAATTGAGTTGAATACAACTCGAAAGAAAGAATCCTTCAACTCAATGAGTTGGATGAATTAAGGTTGGAAGCACTTCAATAGACAAAGATGATTCAAGAGCAAAGGAAGCAATGACATGACATACATATCAAGAAAAGACAATTCAAAGTAGGAGACTGAGCATTACTATTTGACTCTAAGTACCAATAGTTCAAGGGAAAATTGAGAACCAGATGGTTGGGACCCTATCAGATTGATTAGATTTTTGACAATGGTTCTATTCAGTTACTTCCCATTGATGGTAGTAGCAGAACACTCTTGGTCAATGGGCATAGGCTGAAACTATATAGGAAGCCTTCCACTAAGAATAAATTTTGAGAAAGATTGAAGCAAACAAAGAATTTAATCATATGGAAGAACTTAGTTTTCCAAAATGATCAAATAACCAGATGATAGATCCGAGAATAAAGGGAAGAAGATGAAAACTAGCAAATGGATTTTTATTCCCCACAAAAATATTAAAAATATAAAAATATAAAAAATCTCTCAAGGTCAATTAAATCTAGCAAATGGTGGTTTACCTCTTTTTGTCTAGTTCAAATAAAGGAATTCTTTTGAATTCTAGTTGTCTTATCTAATCATGTTTTGTTCCACTTGTAGAGGAATGATGAGTCATCATAAAGAAAAGGATTACATCATCAAGGATGGTAATTATGTCTTTGAACTTATTTAGGGTTGATTAAATGTTTGCATGTGTGATGTGACTTAACTTAAAAGTAGGTATGATGAGTCATCTATTTATACATTATGATTACAAGTGTGTAATCATGAAATTGATTTGGATGGAATAAGTGGTGGCATGGTTATCATTAGTAATCATTATTGTAAAAATATTCTGACGGAAGGAAGGAGCAAATTGATTTTGTTTGTATTCTCGCAAAGAACAAAGAATTCGAAGTTCTAGTTAAGAACTAAGGTCCGCAGCTAAAAACAGAGGTTCCACAGCTAAGTCGTTAGTTCCACAACTAAGAAGAAGGCCTAGGACCAATTCGCACAAAATAAAAAGAGATAGAACTCAAGATGATATGGGGATTAAGAATAAATCATAACTAGAGGATGATTCCTAGCTACTCACAGATGAAGAAGTAGCATCCATCTTTGAGCATGCAGGATGGCTTGAATTCCTGAAGAAATTTTCAAGGCATAGTGATGAATTGCTAAGATAATTTGTCATAAACCTAGAACATTATAGAACAAAGGTGAGAAATGTCTTTATTCATTTTTCTATAAATACTATAAGTAATGTGTCTGGAGTGCCCATTGTTCATGTCCCACAACCTACCAAGGGGACTTTGAAAGAACTGGTTGAATTCTTACTACAAGAAGAAGAAATCTGAACCCCAGTACATCTATAATACAAATAAAATCATAAAAGGGGTCAAAAGGGCCAGTTTTTCCAAACCCTTTGATAGGGTAGCATTTTGGATAGTAAAATAGTTAACCTATGATGATCAATTTGGGTCTGTGGGAAAAGAAGTCTTAAAAATGCTCATATATCCAAATATGGAGCCACCAAAATTGAATACTAATAAACCTCCCATGGTTTCTTTTTGATTCCATTCGGACCATGGCTCGAGAGGTATTCCCTGGGGTGTTGGGACAATTAGGCATCATGGTATAATTCATTTGATATGCCAAAGACCATTTCCACCAAAGAAGAATGGAGAAGAAATTTGGGACAAGTTTGTTAGCAAGTTTAAGAAAAACCCTAATATTATTATAAGGACAATTCCAGCCCCATTCTCTCCTTGACTAATCTGAAATTGATGCCCCTGTAGAAGGATAGAGGGAAATGGAAGAGAAAAATATCAAGAAAAATAAGGTCGATGAGGAAGATAAAAATAGCAAAGCCTTCTTGGACTGTGAAGGAAATTCCTTCTTCCATATTAGCTTCGAGAGAAGAGCCAATATCTATCTCTAATAGTGATAGCTCACCCACACAAGAAAAGAAAGAATATTAAAAGAAGTTCTAGAGAGAAATTCACTATTGGGCATGTTGAAATTCCCTAGATAAAAAAATTCATAAGAGGACAAGAGGAACTCTAAAAGGAAGGAGTGAGTAGGAAAGGATGGAGGAGAAAGTTGTTGATATTTTAGGCAGCATGGCCATGACTCCACTAAGCCAAGTCAGGTTGAAATGGAGAAGAGAAGAGATATTTGAATATCAATATTTTTAGGAGTTAGTTGAACCATCAGTAGTGCCACATGAAGAAGAAGAGTTGGAATCCAGGATAAGAAAAGGAAAATTTCCTTTAATAGAGGAAGAATGCCCAACTCCAATAATTTTAGAGGAAGAGGAAAGACAACAAGTTAAATAGGATTTGTTCTTTTCTAGAAGAGCTCATTATCGAGAAAAATATGAGGAATTTGAATTCCTCAAACTTAAATTAGAACAAAGGGAAACATTCATTAATGAGCTAACAACTCATATTGTAGCCAATGACTTACTAAGGAGTTATCAAAGAAACCAAGAAGCAATGATATAAAAAGAGGAAGAATTCCAGGACTTCCATAAAAAGTGATGTGTCAACAACCTCTCAGACATAGACCGAGTTGACCTCTTTTCCACTCAAACAGATATGGGATGACACTTGCAGAAAGCTTAGAGAAGCTAAAACATCAAATAAAGAATTAAAGACCAAGATAGAGGAAGAAGTGAAGGAAGAAAAGAATGGAAAGAAAAGTTTTATAAGGAGGAAGGAAATAAATATAAATATCTTGCCAAAATTAATATGGTTTGTATTATGAGTGAGAAATTGCTTTCCAGGAGGCCCTCTCCTCGCATATAGTGTATTTTTAGAAGAGCAATTCATTCATTGGCAATTTGTTAAGAATTACATGTGGAATTCCACATGAACTACAATATGAATCTAAATTCATGGAAAATTACTTCTATCCAGCCCCCTGAAGCAAAAAAATCTCATGTGTGAATTTTGACTTTGTAATTTTATAATAGAGAAAAACATAGATTTATGATATACTTGTATGTAGGGGAGAGCTAGTTCAATGCATTTGTCTCTGTTTTGAAAAATTAGATTGCATGGAAGGAAAGGGAATCTAAATTTTTATTAAAAGCTAGATCAATAGGTCTATGTATGAGAGCTCATTATGGTAAACCCTCTGCCTTCCTCACACATTTCAGAACTCATGCCTTTGATAGGAGATTCAAGACACATTACCCTACCATTCTACAAAAGAGTATTGATGCCTTCACCTCCTATGAGGAGGAAAATTTGAAGATATTTATGAAGGATGCTAAAAGAGGTGGGAACTCCTTACTCTTTCTTTGAAAGGAAGGGAAGTAATTTCCCCTCAAATTTGATCTGGAGTTTAGAAACGACCAAAGCATTATGCACAATAATTCCCTAAGTCAATGAAACCTATGAGAAAATATGGATGGGAATGCGAACAAGGCCACCTCTACTTCTCACCCCCATGTCTCCTTGGAAAAATAGAGAACCTCAAGACCCTACTGAATTTGAAAAGTGGGAGAGGAAAATAGAAGCAGGAGCTGGGTACAGTACATCTGAGCTTAAGCATTGGGAAATCCAGTTTCAGCCATTTGATCTGAGCAATCAAATGGAATGCAGAACATATGATCCCACTTTTGAAGAATGAGTTTGTAAAGGGAATTACAAACAAGTAAGTTTGGGGGAAATGATGAGGCCATAATATGTCTGATTAATGTATAATATATGATCTCATCTTACTCTCCTTTTGATTAAGTTTTATTTCATTATGTGAGTTTTAGTTGATCGATATGAGTTAGAATGTAACTATCTATCTTTTTGATTGATTGTGATCCTAATTTTAAAAGATTTGAAATTCTTGACATAGTGTGTGTTTAAATTTAGTTTTGTAATAAAGCAGTCTAATCAGTCGAGAAAATGAAGTATGTGGCATTCAATATGTTTTTGATAGTGTCTATTCCTACACATATTAGTTTTGGAACTTCCAAGCTAGTTCTGGAACTCCATCACACAAATACATCATCAAACTTCCAAGCTAGTTCCAGAACTCCATCACACATCATATTTAGTTCTTTCTGAATTAGTTCAAACTCCGAGTTTTAGTTATGGAATTTTTGGACTTAGTTCTGGAACTCCTGGGGACATCTCTGGAACTCTTATAGGTTTTGGTCCTTAACAATTTCCTATGGTTTTGGAACTTCTCCAAAGTTCCGAAACTAATGGGACTTATCTATTTTAAGACCACATTCGAAGATTTTGCATCTACGAACCCTTTTAATCGGAAGGATGAGAAGATTTCTCGAACGCGAGATCCAGAGAGAGTTATCCTATAGCTATCTAATCAACTATAATTTGACTGACTAGCATCTATTCTAGGCATGATTCGATTTCATCATAATAATTGAGACAAATTTGATTGTAAAATTTATATAAAGGAAGACTTGCAATAGAAATGTATGTAGAATCTAATATAAGATATATATAGAATAGAGAAAAATAAATAGGCTAAGTATTCAAATCTAGTATGTTTTGTACTATTGAATGTTTTATCAATAAAATAGCCATTCGATTTGAGAGAATTCTTAGTTGTTAAATCTTGATTTGAGGAGGAGAAAGGGCCCACTCCCCCAAGGACTAGGATATTCATTTATTTGGTATTTATATTTCTTCAGTAAATAGTTTAGATCTGTTAATTCTGTGTTGTTTTAATTATTTTAAGTTAAAATCTGTTGTGTATTTGTTCCTACAGGTGTTTAGATAGATTCTTATATTTCTTGCAATTATTTCCAAGCATTCTAAATTAAGTGTGTTTATTTCTAGAAGCAAGTGTGTTTATTCTCCAACAACAAGTGTGTTTCTATTCTGCATGGTGTGTTTCCTTTCAGCAAAGCTTTTATTGTGTTTTTAATTTCAACAAGTTTTCATAGTTTGATTTGAATAATGTTTTACCAAGAAGTCCTTAAGACATTAAATAGAGATCCCCGAGAAAATACAAAAAAATAACTACAATCAATTACTAGATCGGTTAAAGTATTGTTGTTGCATATAGCTTTAGACACACCCTTGGTTTGATATGAAATCAAGAAGAAGTTGATTAAATGAAGGAAATAATGACACCCATCACCAACTACCTCTATGTTTCCATAGGTTTAGAAATAGTTCAAGGATTCTCAAGATCGCTATGGGTCAAAAAATAGACTTGCTGGTTTGAAGAACCAAAACCACATGTAGAGCAAAAACCAAAAAGACTAGAATGACCAACAACTTCCACAAAACACCCTTCTCCTCTTTCCTAGGTGGTCTCTTTGCTGAAATCAATGCCATTGAATGCATTGAATGTAAATTCCCTCTCTTTTCTTGTGCCACCACCACTTCAAATTTGGCGAAGTTGATTTCAAGATTTAACATGCATTTTTAAATTTAGCAATGATGTCAACTAGGCATCTTACCTACCTTCCTTGCCTCCTCCAATTTTGAAAATTAAGATGTAAGGATTGAGATTTAATTCTCATTAATACCTTAGAAACCACCACCACCAACCTTTCATTTTCCACATAACCCATAGGTCCCCTTTCACCTTAGTAATAGTTTAGGTCACCTTATCATTACTTAGGTTTCCATCTTATTTCTTAGGTCTTTAAAATTTATCTTAGGTTAGTTCAAAAATCATAACCATATAATATACCTTCTTAGGTTAGGTCATAACCCATTAGGTTAGAATCCATATAGGGTAGGGCACTACAACTTAGTTTTAGGCATCAACCCAAAATAGTTCGAGAGTAGATCCTAGGTAAGTATTATCACCCTAGGTCAAAAATCCAATAGGTAATCATTACGGTTTGCGGCATGGTTCCGAGTAAGGACACTGAACCCGTTTCCTTCACAAATTTACGCCAAAACACTCGCTTATCGCCCCATAACATGTTTCCTTCAGCATGTCAATTAACAAGATGACAACAAAGAAGAACAAAAGCATACCTTGGATCAATGGAATTTATTCAAGGTGTGATGTTATCATATAGAAATGTGAAAACAATAGTACAAATTTACAACTTATTATTCATAAAATAGAATGGCCTTGCTTCCAAGTAAACAGAATCACAACAAGTACAAATTCTGAGTAGTAATAACTCATCCATTACAAACATGATTTTCAATGTCAAAGAATACACCTTCCAAGACAAATCACATGTCAACGTTTGCAATGTCAAAAGTGGAAGTCATCATAGTAACAATCATGACTAAGACGTTACAATATTATGGGGCACATCCCCATCTATATTATGTGTCATAGACTCGGCATGGTCTATAACCTCCCAATCATCATCAAACAACATCAATCCAATAAAATTACTCAAATGATGACCCACGTGTGGAATTCCCTTGAGTGGATATCCCTCTAAAAACACAAAATGACAACAGACACAATGTTATAACACTATAAAAATCCATACACACTCGTTGATTACATTTCTATACAATAAAAATCACATTTACACCACTTAGGACTGAATACACACTCTTTGGACTAAGGCACCCAAAATCGAATCCCAGGGCACCACGGAGCAGACACTGGTGACTAGATTTGGGTGCTCCTATCCCGAAGGTCACTAATGCCTTCACTACTCTTTGTCTAGGTCTAAAACACTGAGAAAAATCATAATCACAATTTTACAAAATTTCACTACAAATGACTATTGCACACCCAATTTTTGAACAAACATTGAACTTGTCAACTTTTCATTATCGTACGCGATGCTACACTAGTTGCCACCATCTCAAATTGGCTAGGTGATTTTACTCTCACTTGCAGCATCCTTACACACTCAGAGCTTACTCACACTCACATAAAAGAAAATGAAGTGACTAATCACTTTTTCACCTTATTATTTATAGTTACTTTCCATGGCCTACTTTACTATGGTTATTATTTAGTGATCATGTCTTACTAATACACACCACATGATTTTGTCATATCTTGAGCATTTTTACTCCGATTTACACCTCGTTTGTGACATTATTTTCAAAATTCCACCTAAAATCATACTATACACATTACACACACATTATCTCTCCTCCACATTGTCCTTCACTCAATATACACACATTTTTACCATCTTTATCACACTTTATCTATCTCGTGCTTACTTTCAACTTAGCATTCGTTCTTATCATCACTTCCCCTTTCACCAAAAGGGGGGCATATAATTGGGTTCATCTTATAATTCCCCTTAAAATCATGCATTCAAACAAAACTATCAATTCAAAAATTCTAAATAATTACTAATGCGTTATGCAATACTTCACCATCGATTCCCCATAATGACCTAATTTGGGGCAATAAGCATACATCCTCCACATGTAATTCTAGTGATTATCCCTAATGACATAACATGGGCACACTAAACACAAACTCTCTCCATGAGATATTTCATTAATCTCTATTGATTCCACCTAATGACCTAGCCTAGGGTAACTAGCATAAAACCTCTCTTGAAGTAATCAATCAATTAGCCAATCAATGTGTTCAAGTCTCTAACAATTGAAATTACACCACTTAGTTAATATAATAAAATACATGCAGCCTCCCAGATGACCTAACTTGGGAGTTACATTCATTACTTTCTCGGATGACCTAGCTTGGAAGCCATCATACATTTTGCATTCACTTCCGGATGACCTAACTTGGAAGCCATCACATTACGGTGAAACTCGGGAGTAGTGGCAAGAGTGTTTTCTATACCACTCCTATATGGGTCTATTGTTTGATCAAAATTATTTGGATCCAAAAACCATAAAAAAATTATTTGAGTCCATCTGCAGTGGCTATATCTTGAGGATGTAGTTAAAGGTTGGACAATAACACACTTTTATCCCTTCACTCTTCCTTTGGCACCAAGATGCCCAAATCTTCCAAATCGATTATTCATATACACATAATCGAGTTAGGAATTAATCACTCCCTACCCCATCATACCATCATCATACATCATCAATCAATCAATATCACACTCATCTCTCTCATTTAGTACACTTCATCATAAAATTATGTTTCTCACTATGTTGCATGGATCAACATGGTGATCCATGGTTCGGAATGTTAAATGGCTCATTCGACACACTTTTCTACCATATCTATGTGATCTACTACAACATGAGCTTCTCCATATTTCTCTCAAGTATGCATCTCTATCTACTTTATGTTACCGATATTTCTGATCACTAACATAAATTAGGGGAAAATGTAGTCACAAATCACATACTTACTACTATAATTATATCTCTAAGTATGTTGTTTTATATATGGATCTTACGTAAGAAAATTATTCACTAATGGCTCATCCCTAGTCCTATCATCAGTTTAGTTAGTCATTTTCATTGAGTTTTTGCACATTCATTAGTTACCTACACAATTCTAGTCATCTCTCAAGGAGTCTTAGTTGTCGTTAATTACTTAGTTGTCATCTCTAGTCTTTGACTAGGGCTCCTAAGGAGGGATTAGGGCACCCATGGTGCCCCGATCCTCATTCCTAGGCACCTTGGTCCCAGTCACACTTGGTTCTCATTTATATGTTCAAGGTCAATATTTATAATTTTCCCTCCCATTCCCTAGGTACTAGTCAACATTTCGGTCATTAGTGTCAAAATTTGAGTAAGAGATCCCTATATAAACAAAACATACACACTATCTTAAGGGTAGACTATTTCTACTAGGGGATAGCTATCTACATAAGGCAAGGGAATACATTTGGGAACTATTATACATCACACATTACATAAAGGGGATTTATTCTATTCCATCCACCACTATGCATTTTATATCTAGCTATTTCCTATTACTTTTGGTGTCATTAGCGCTAGTGCACCTAGGCACATGATTACACACACAAACACATATAACTACATTGGGTTTGAGATGTAGTGCAACACTTAGTCATAAGTCCATCCATTTAACAAAGGAAGGAAATTATGACCCATTCATTTTCATATTTATTTTTTTAGGGTTTAATGCTTTTGTGTGGGGTTTTACAGGAGATTATTCATTGGTGATTTATAGTGACATCAATAAAGCAAGTGCAACACCAACTAGATCAAAGGATAAATATTAAAAGGCTTAACAACCTTATAAAATTTAGTTTTAAGTCAATCCAAATACCAAGGCACCCATTCCTTAGACCAGGGCACCCACAAGTACCCCTGCTCCTCTCCAAGTGTCCCGGGATGGCCAAATATGCTACTTCTTCATTTTTTAAGGTTTTTCATGACATCCAGGTTCCACTAGAACATCACTCTATCTAATCCCAAATTATTGTGAGGTATGTTCTTTTCGGGTTAGTAAGTTTTCCCTCCATTTACTTCATTTCACAAAATATTAAATAAATTACTTAGTATTTATAACTCAAAGTGTATTTCGAGTTATTATATTTTGTACTTCTTAGATTAATCTATAAAATTTATATTATAGTTAATCACCACCATGGTCACTTATGCCCCCATCCAATCATCTTAAGAATCTCACTTACTTCCTCCTATATCCAAACAACATATCACAACTCTACCCATTATTTATACTTCCCATATCCATGCCAATGTGATCACTTCACAACCTCTTCCCTTTGAATCACCACAAACCCATCAACCTTTACCTTAAGGTACTTATCATTACATACTTCCCAAACATCCAACTCAAGTATATCAATATCCTACCACTATTTTCCCACTCATCCCATATAAAATCAATCAAATGTCCCCATTTCTCAAGAAATGACTCAATCTAACAATCTTACCACATTCTATTTCTCAACAACCATCCTCAATCAATCATAACCCTTTAAATCACATCCCCATTTATCCCCTTATCAATCACTTCCACCAACACCCACTCATCTTCAAACATATCAAAATTCTCAACAACATAACCCATCCATTTCATATGCATCAAATCTCATCCTTCAACCTCACAACCCCATCCATCTAATGATCACATACAAGTGTTATTAAGTAGAACAAATAATCTTGAAGATGCTACCTTGGGATCCAAAACCACATTCTCATATGATCAAATTTGTAATGAACCAATCAATCCATCCATCTCATTAATCATTATCCTCCTCATTAGGAAATTTCAAATTTTATAAGTTCAACGAAAGGAGGATCCTCAAAAACAACATAATGCCTTTAGGAATGCATGCTACCTTATCTCCCATGATCAGGATCTCATGCTTCACACATTCCCTATGTCTCTAGTTGATCCCGATTTGTATTGGTACAACAACATCCCCAAAATTATTTATTCACTTTTAACCAACTTGCGTAACTATTCCTATAAAATTTGTCAATCGATATTGCACATAAGATCACTATCATATAATTGTACATCATTAGAAAATATGATAATGAATCTATCACATAATTCATCACACAATTGTGTGGCATCATAGAAAACTATCATTTTCCCTTCCATAGAATTAATTAATTGAACTTTTCTCATGGTCTTGTGTGAAGAACATCTCCTCTACTCTTCAAATTCAATCATTTCAAACCTTTGAAGATGGTTTTATCATGGCTCACAAACTTGAACTCCACACCCTTGAGAAAGGTCATATTAAAATTTTATTAAACAATCCAAAATATGAATTCACTAAATCCTCCACACATGGTGACAAACCTAATAATGCCACTAACACCATCATGGTTAAATATTCATCCACATCCACATCCATCCACTTCTCACATGGAGCCTCCATGACATGCTTCTAGACCACCACCTAACTATACCCATCTTGGGGCATTCTATAGTTTAATATTTGATGAGTTAATGATGGTCAATCTCATTTGTATTCCTCCCATCTAACTCTCGATGAATCATGACCTAAACCAACTTAGTATTATGAGGAACATTACTGCAAATATCACCAAGTTCATGGCCATAACATTGGAAGGTGTCACTCTTTTATAGACGTCATCCAAAAACTCATAGAGTATGGTGACCTTCAAGTGGATAATCCTAATATGCCACCTAATCAACCCCTTGACATCTTCAAACAACCCTTTCCTAATCATCCAATCAACAATTAAATTCCACCCTCCATGTCACAACCACCTAATGACCATACAATTAATACTATAAACCAAAATCCAACCCCATCATCTCATCATCCATTGCATCTACCCCTATTACGAACTCTTCCCCTATAATCACAACTTCATCAACTTCTACACCCATCATATCAACATCAACTATAAATATAACTATGACATCAACATCAACCTTGACCATACCTACTTCTCCATCCACATCATCCATGTCCTCATCCATCACATCTAGTCCTTCATCTACAATTACCTCAACACCTTCATCCCACACATCTACATCTATTCCCACATCAATCAAATCTATTATTATGACTATACCTACATCAACATCTAAATCTGCATCCTTATCCATATCACCTCTTGAATCATCCACCATGTAAACATCCACATTCAATACATCTACAAATGAAACTCTCACTTCATCTACAACTCCAATCATCCCTACATCCACCAATATTAAATCCACACAATCTACCACCCCTTTAGATCTTGTTAAACACATCATACAAAATCCACTTCCACCATCAATATCTACAACCCAATCCACATCACTTAATCCTACTCCCATGGATCCTCTAGTTGAAATAGTCATCATCCCTCCAAAGTTAAATTCTCGTAACCTAAGACTAAGAACCTTAGCATGCCTATCCAAAATCCCTTACACATCCACACAAAAATTTGGAACTCCCTCCTCCCAATACTAACCCTCCTAATCAATCTAGTGTCACATCATCACTCTTAGGAGCATCACCTTCCATTTTAGGGCCAACCCCTTCATCTAAATCCAAGTTGCAACAACCTCACCCTTCTCCCAAATCATCCAAATCATCTACATCTCCCATCATCAAGTTAGATACTAATCCATCCAAGTCATTGACCATCAAAATTGAAACCAAAATACGACCATCCTCCTCCTCTTTCAAGCCCAAGATAGAATCAAAGGCTCCCATGAAACCACCTCAAAGAAAACCTTCTTCATCCACCATTCTTAAAGCCATCTCAACAAAAACATCTTCTCCAACCACCCCATTGGATTTTACAAAAAATATTTCAACATCTACTTCCAAAGATCATCTATTATTACTCTTCCATATTTAAAACCCTTTGATCCACGTGTCCTAAGACATTTATGGTTTGACTCTAATCTTATTTATGCATACCATCGTGCACATGGACATGATACTAAACATTGTAGATATCTTCAAACTATCATTCATAATATTATTAATGAGGATGACCTTCTTATTGAAGGGGACCACATTCCTCCATCTGTTGAATCAGCTTCCTCATCCCAACCCTCATCCATCAAGACATCTAAATCCCCTCATTCATCTAAGACTTACATTTTCATCCCTCCTCCAACCTCAACCTCTCCTAAAGAGGGTCCCCCTCTCTTCATCAATGTTGTTTGGGTTACAAGTCATTCTCATCCCCATGAATACCACTCACCTACTAGGTCAAAATATAAAGTCACTATCACCACTCCTCCTAGTGATCCTACACCATCCCCTTCCCCATCAAAACCTAAGGTATCTATCTTAGTTACTCCTCGACCTATCACTATTGAATAGACTATTGTGAAAAACTCCATCATGCTCCGAGTTAAGATGTCCCTTTATGATATCATCCACCTAGATCATAAATAAGCCCTCATGAAGGATATTAAGCATATACCCACTCCTAGATATGAGGCTCAACCATTCACATCTCTTGTAGGAGAAATTTCTTCTTCTACTTTCATATCTTTTGACAACATCAAAAATCTTGATATCATAATTGAAGAGCATTATATTCTCCTCTTCATCATTGTGTGTATCAATGAAACATTCATTCATTGTTCTACATTTCAAAATGGAGCTAGTATAAACATCATCTCATCTCACACCTTTGATCAGCTTAAGCTCCCTAATTCCATTATTTCCCAATCACCCACAGTCCTTCACACATTCAATAATGTTTTTCCCTCACTTTAGGCACAATTATCCTTCCCATCCATGTTGGATGAAAAACTCCTCCATGAGGTCTTTTATATCGTAGAAGGGGTTTTAATACAATATCCTCCTTAGATGACCATGGATTTGTACAATGCATTGTGTTCCCTCCACCCTTCATTGATGTATCAAATATGAACATAAGGGGAAAATGTTAACTCTCCCCATAGACATTCCTCCATTTAAAGAATGTCACATGACTTATCATCCCAATGACATTCTCATTTTCTCAAGAATCCTTCTAGCTCATCTATCTCTACATCCAATCTTCCTAATGATGCTTCCTTAGATAAAGTGATGGATCAACTTCCATTGGGGGAGTATCGTCTACTCACATTTAACATTTTTCCTACACCTAATAGACTCAATATACCCAAAAAGGCTCTAATGTATCAACCTAATGTCGGGGATGTCATTCCTTTCAGTCCATCTCATATTCTAATCTATCTACTGATGGCATTGATCTCCTTTCCTCACACATTGACACTTTGAACTACACACTAAACCATGCACTAATGGCTTTTAATTTCTTTACAATAAATCATTTTCCTATATTTATCTTCATATATGTGCCTGGAAAGGATTTGGAATGGAATTTTATGAACAAGACATGAATGACCTTTTCATTTATCAATCTCACAAAGCCCATGGAAAATTTGGATTAGGGTTCAAATAATAAGATGTGGATCCTCTCCCACCATCTTTATCTCTCATGGACATCAATCCTCATTATTCTCCACCCTAAAAAGTTATGGATATGGATGACACCATTCTCCACCCTAAGTTATGGATATGGATTTTCATTTAATCTCCACAATCACCTCGAGACATCACCTCACTAAATTATAGTGTGATGGTGAAGCTAGGTGTTGGGGTTAAACCATATAACAGTGTTACATAGATCTATAATCAGATAAAACATACAAGAAATCAATGTGGAAATAACCAGAAGATAAAATAAATAAGAGAAAGATTACACCAGATTTAACATGGTTCACCCAGTGTGGGCTACATCCACCAAGAAATGACCAATATTATTATTTAGTGCTTTATAGAGGAAATACAATGAATATCTACTACCTTCCAACACCTCTATGGATGTACAATGTTCTTCCCTCACTCAGCTACACAATCTTGCTCTCCAAGGAACATACAACAAACTAACTGCTATATTCTTCTCACCAAACTTGCTTTACTTTCCTTACACTCCAAACAATGCATACATGCACGTGAATCTATTCTAGGAAACTTATCTTTGCTTTACAAAACAATAAATCATCTTTAAAACAAGTGATTTATTCTATTTTTCATCCCAAAAAAAAAAGTGTCATTACATAGGTAATCGGTGTGATTACACACTACACCGACGCACCGTGCCGATTATGCCCGACCTAATATGCCCAAATGGATCGATTCACCGATTACACCTTAACCGACTCAGTTGTTACTGTCAAAAATAACATTGTAAAAACAAGTTTCTTGTGAAGCAATTTAGCTCCACACTCAACAATCTCCCACTTGGAGATCAATTGTTGCACTATTCTGTGCATCACCATCCTTGGTTCCTTTTCCTTGGCCCATTTTTCTTCCTCTCTAAGTCTTTAGACTCAAAGACCAACAAAAGTGGAGTGAAGCTCCAACTTCTCCCT
Organism: Taxus wallichiana var. yunnanensis; assembly: GCA_018340775.1. Classification (NCBI taxonomy): domain Eukaryota; kingdom Viridiplantae; phylum Streptophyta; class Pinopsida; order Cupressales; family Taxaceae; genus Taxus; species Taxus wallichiana. The sequence goes on along the minus strand of CM031242.1, from coordinate 598,305,185 downwards.
TACCAATGGCTTCGTTAGCATATCTGTAGGGTTCTCATCCATATGGATTTTCTCTAACTTTAGTTATCCATCCTCCAACACCTATTATGAAGTGATACCTCAACTAAATGTGTTTTGTTCTTGAATGAAATGCTGAGTTCTTTACTAGATGAATCATGCTTTGACTATCATTGTATAATATGTAATCCTCTTGTTCCTTACCCAAATCTTTCATGAACCTTCTCATCCATATCATCTCCTCCTTACTAGCTTTTTTAGTAGCTACAAATATCTACTCTATAGTAGTAGACAAAGCCACAACCTTCTGCAATCTCAAAATCCAGCTAACTACCATACCACCTACTGTGAAAACATATCTAGTAGTGCTCCTCTTGCCATCCAAATCTCCAGCCATATCTGAATCAACATAGCCATGTAAAGAAGTATTTAACCCTCCATAGCATAACTCCATGTTGGATGTCCCTCTCAAATACTTGAGAATCCATTGACTGATTTCCAATGTTCTTTACCTAGATTAGCCATAAACCTGCTCACAACTCCCACTTCATGTGCAATGTATGGTCTAGTCTAGTACAAACCATGGCATACATAAGACTTCCTACTACTGAAGCATAGGGAACATGTGTCATGTACTCAACCTCCTCGTGTGATGAAGGACATTGATCTTTGCTCAATTTGAAGTGTCCAGCCATAGGTGTACTAATAGGTTTTGATTTTTGCATGTTAAACCTTTCCAACACCTTATTGATATAAGCCTCTTGAGATAAATACAACTTCCTATTTTTCCTGTCTCTGTGAATTTGCATGCCAAGGATTTTCTTTGCAACTCCCAAATCCTTCATTGAAAATGTGTGAGCTAACCTTTCTTTAAGCTTACCAATGTCTTGCATACTAGATCCTACAATCAACATATCATCCACATATAGTAACAAAATAACATAGCTCCCATTTTCAAGCCTTTTAAAATAAACACAATGGTCAGATTCACATCTCATAAAACCATGCTCATGCATAAATCATCAAATCTCAAATACCATTGCCTTGGGGCTTGCTTGAGCCCATATAGGCTCTTTTTCAATCTACACACAAGTTTCTCCTTACCCTTGACTTCATAACCAAGTGAATTCTGCATATAAATTTCTTCCTCCAAATCACCATGAAGAAAATCCATCTTAACATCAAGCTATTCTAAATGCAAATATTTTATTACAACCAAACTTAGAACAATACGAATAGAAGTCATCTTAACTACGGAGAAAAAAATCTCATCAAATTCAATACCTACTTTCTATGCAAATCCCTTTACCACAAGCCTTGCCTTGTACCTCTTCAGTCCACCTTCTTCTTCCTTGATCCTTGTAAACCCATTTGTTCTATAGTGTTTCTTACTTACTGTTGGCAACTTGACCAAATCCCATGTCTAATTTTGTTCCAAGGAGTCCATCTCCTCATCCATGCCATGCTCCCACTACTCATGTGGGTATCTTCCTGCATTGCTTCTTCAAATATTTTGGTTCACCACTATCAGTCAATAATAAATAAGAAAGGAAGGTGAAAATCTCTCTGGAGGTCTACTTACTCTTTGTGACCTTCTCATTGAAATATGAGGTTTTGAGACTCATTATGTGCCTGTTGCACATTCATGTCAATCTCTGTCAGTGATCGATGTTGGTCACCTATAACCGATCGTGGTTCCTCTACCTTTTGACCGTGCGATGTTCGGTTCTAGAAGTACCGGCACCAATGTCTATCACTTTGTTTCTCTAATCCTTGGTTCTTCTAACCGATTCCGATTAGACTAACCAATGGGTCTCTCTGTAGGACCGACATCGATGTCTATATAAGTTTTCTTTAGGTTCAAAGTTGGTTTTCCTTCAAAATCTCCTCAACTTGTTCATGTTTAGGCACCAAAACCTGATCCCTATACATTCTCTTTTCATTCCAATTAACGTCACGACTCCTAACAATCTTATAATCTTCTAAATCCCAAAATTGATATCCAAAATCACCAGAGCCATAACCAATGAAAGTACATCTCTTAGACTTAGCATCCAAACTTCTTTCTATTTTCTCTATCAACATGCACAAAAGCTTCTAAGCCAAAAACTCTAAGAAAAGAATAATTTACCTCCTTTCTAGACCAAGCTTCTTCTGGTATTCCACCATCCAGTGTTGTTGAAGGCCCATGGTTTATCAAGTATACTGTATATCCACTTGCTTCTACCCAAAACTTCAAAGGCAAGCCGACATGTATCCTCATGCTTCTAGCATGTTCCATGATTGTTTTATTCATTCTTTCTGCAACTCCATTCTCTTGTGGAGTTCTAGGAACCGTTCTTTCTCTTTGTATTCCATTCTCTAAACAATAATCATCAAAATCCTTGCTGCAGTACTCACCACCATTGTCAGATCTAAGGCACTTCAATTTTAAGTTTGTTTCATTTTCTACAAGGGCTTTCCATCTTTTAAAAGTTTCAAAAACATCATATTTACACTTAATACAATAGATCCATACCTTCCTTGTGGCATCATCAATGAAAGTCACATAATATTGGGATCCTCCAATAGAAGCTACCTGGCTGGTCCCCACACATCTGAGTGTACAAGCTCCAATTTCTGCTCCTTCTTTGTTGACCCAACCTTGAGAAATCTCACTCTCTTCTACTTTCCAAATATGTAGTGCTCACAAAATTCAAGATCTAATTGTTTCAAATCTGACAGCTTACCCTTTTCCTTTAAGATCTGCATTCCTTTTTCACTCATATGGCCTAGCCAATTATGCCACATGTTTGCATCTAAATCTGTAGTAGATAACATAGAAAAAGGAATCAATAATACAAGTAGACAAATATAAAGTTCCTACCTTCTTTCCTCTTGCCACAACAAGAGATCCCTTGGTAACCTTCCAAGAGTCATCATGAATGTAACCACGCATCCAGATTCACCAAGTTTCCCTATAGATATTAGATTTATTTTGAGGCTTGGCACATGCCTCACATCTTTCAATACCCATGGATTTCCATTCTACAACTTTAGATAAACATCACCTTTACTAGTAATATTGCATGGCTCATCATCACCTAAATAAACATGTCCAAAATCACCCTGAACATAATTTATGAAATAACCCTTATTAGGGGTAGCATGGAAAGAAGCTCTAGAATCTAACACCCAAGATTCTAATATATTATCTAAGGAGAGAATAAGGGCATATTGATTTACCTCACTTGCAATATTTTAATCTTTACCTTTTTCTTTTTCTATACATTCTCTTTGTTTTCCTTGGACCAACACTCCTTTATGTGTGCTCTCTTTCCACAATTCCAGCAAAGTAAATCTCTGTACTTAGATCTAGATCTACCTTGTCTTGACTTTGATCTCCCATTCTTCTTGCTCTTAGATGATCTCTCCTTAGATATTCCCCTACTTTCTACAGTTAAATCATTTCCAGATGATGATTCTCCTAGATTTTCCTACGTATTTCCTCATTAAGGATTACACTAACCACATCATCAAATTTCAAACCTTTAGAAGTAGTTGTTGTATTACTAACAACCATTACCAAATTATCCCAACTATCTAGAAAAGAGCATAAGAATAAAATTTCTTTCACTTCATCATCAAATGGAATTTCTACTGATTTTAATTGATTAACAATAGATGAAATCATTCAAATGATTAGACATAGATCCACCTTCTTGCATCTTAGAATTAAACAATTTTTTCATCAAATATACCTTATTCGAAGCACTAGGAGTTTCATACAAATTTTCTAAATATTTCATCAACTCTACCATGGTTTTTGCATCTATAAAATTTGAAGCCATCGATGTTGTCCAGGCTCAATCTTATAGATCCTAGAGCCTTTCTATCAAGAACCTTCCATTCTTCATCTATCATCAAACTTGGCTTTCCTTGCTCATCCAACGGTAAGTATAGATATTTTTGATACAAATAATCCTCCACCTGCATCTTCCATAGTTGATAATTACGACCGTCAAATTTCTCTACTCGGTATTTACTATCTTCTACCATTGCTCTTGCTCCCACTCAATCATAAAAACCCTCTGTGAGTAAATCTTGTCAACACACAAAACCTCCAAAAAAAACTCTGATACTCGGTTGTTGGGGTTAAACCATATAACAATGTTACACAAATCTATAATCAGATAAAGCATACAAGAAATCAATGCGGAAATAACCAAAAGATAAAATAAATAAGAGAAAGATTACACCATATTTAACGTGGTTCACCTAGTGTGGGCTACATCCACCAAGAAATGGCCAATATTATTATTCAGTGCTTTACAGAGGAAATACAATGAATATATACTATCTTCCAACACCTCTATGGATTTGAATGCTCTTCCCTCACTCAACTACACAATCTTGCTCTCCAAGGAACATACAACAAACTAACCTTATATTCTACTCACCAAACTTGCTTTACTTTCCTTACACTCCAAAAATGCATACATGCACACGTAAATCTATTCTAGGAAACTTATCTTTTTTGAATTTTTCAAAACAATAAATCATATTTAAAACAATTGATTTATTCTATTTTTCATCCCAAAAATAAAAGTGGTGTTACAACTTTGTAACGAAGGTGGTTACACCCTCGACCAACACCTTACACCCACCTAATCTACCCCGATTGACCGATGTTGGTTACACCTTAACCGACATCATTCTTCAAAAATAGTAACATTGTAAAAACAAGTTTCTTATGAAGAAATTTAGCTCCACACTCAACACTAGGTCCCTCCTCTTCAATTTATAGAAATGATAGAGGAAGAATCATCTACCATTGAAATTCTTCAATGCACTAATGATGATTCCATTCTTTCTTTCACGGGTATCCTTATTCCTATCTTCATAAGACTATTAAAATACCGCTAGAAACATTTACCCTCAACAAATCCAACATCAACATAAACATAGGGATTCCACAGAGCCTCACATTCTCAAGGTGGGTCAATCCCTTGATCTTAGGAGCTTAAATCCTTCATAGTATTTATCTCGTTGACATATTTAAGCTTTTTTCATGGTCGTACTCGACATTTCGAGCCCCGACCCTTCCATTGTTGTCTGTAATATCATCACCTTTCTTAACGCTAAGTTGGTCAAGTAGAACAAGAACATGCACCCTTAAATTTCCCTCCTTAAAAGAGGAGTTGTAACACCTTATTTTCACTAATTTCATCATTCCTATCAACTATATACAATGGGTATCCAACATCATACCCATTTCCAAAGCTTCGTGCAAGCTCCGCATTTTCACTAACTTTCGAGATCTTAATCTCACTTGCCCTAAAGATTATTTTCCTCTTCCTAAGATTGATCAGCACTTTTAAACTTTACCATGGGCCATAAGATAATTTCTATTATGGATGGTTTTTCTAGGTACAATCAAATCCTCATCACACCAAAATACCAACATAAGACTTCTTTCATCACTCCTTTAGTAGGAAATTTTCTATCATGTTATGCCCTTTGACATTTGAAATACACCAGAGCCACCTATTAGTGAGCCATGACCTACATCTTTCATGATCTTATCCATAAGAATATAGAGGACTGTATTTATGACCTTTTGGGTAAATCCAAGCATCACCGCCACCATTTTGGCATCCTTAAGGTCATTTTTGAGCACCTTAGCCACTTATTCCTCTATCTTAATCTAGCCAAGTGTGTTTTTGGAGTGCTTCATCTAATAAACTCCTTAGATTTATCATTTTCATCAAGGGTATAGAAGTTAACCCCAATAAAATTAAGGCTATCCTCAAAATGCCCTCCTTCTAACCTAAAGCAAATCGTAGTCTTCATGAGATAACTTTAATCAATCTAACATTTTATCTCACAAATTTTTGACCATTACCACCCTTTCATCATCTTCTTGAAAAAGATATAAACTTCAAATGGGAGGATAACTAACATAAAATCCTTCGATGATCTCAAGTAGTATCTCCTATTTCCATTTGTGCTTATAACTCCATGCGAGGTATCCTTTCATTTTTATGTCTCTTCCTCGAATCATGCTCTCGGGATCCATGTTGGCACATCACGATGAGAAAGGAAGAAAACAAGCCATATACTATCTCATTTGCAGCCTTCAAGAATTATGAGAATCGCTTACAGTAAGTCAAAAGTTGTGTTGCACTCTTTTCTTCGCTACCTCCAAGCTTCGCCATTATCTTCTCAATCATAATACTTATGTCGTTACTATCTTTCATCTTCTCAAAATATACATTCAATCCTTATCATTGATCATGCATCACTCGATGAATCATGCTCATGACTAAGTTTGACCTCAAGTTCATCTCTCAAAAATCAATTAGAAGGGCCAAGATATCGTAGATCAATTAGTGACACCCATTTTTCTCAAAGATAATCATCTTCCTCACAAATATATTTCCGAGATGAACCTATCAAAAAATTTGAACATGATTTTTCTTCTCTCAAAATGACATCTTCTTTGATGGCTCTAAGTGTTGAAAGAGGAGAGACTAGCATCATTATCATTCCTCCTTAGGATAATGTTCCCCTTGCTTACAAGATAGATTTATAATGCACAAACAATGTATGGCTGAATATGAAGCTTTCATCTTAGGCCTCTAAATAGCCATCTTATTGGGAGTTGGAATCCTTAACATCTATGGGGATTTCTATTAGGATAATTAATTATAATTATTAATTAATTATTATTATAACATTATTACATTAATTAGTTGTATAATGTTATATGGTTTTATTAACCATATTTGGCTTATTATATTCACGGGTATAATTGTTATGTTGTTATAACAATTATGTCATTATTCATTTGTGTTTCTCGGATGTATTTTGGAAGCTATTGTGTTTTATTTTGTTGTTGACTAGTTACAAATCCATGTTTGTTTGTATCAGGTGCTATCCAATATGTATAAATATTGTAGCCTACACTATTGTATTTAACTAATTTCACATTAATAAAATATACAGGCTTTTATCCCTGTTTGTGAAACTACATTTGTACAAGAGTAAAAATATGGACCTATGAAGCAGAGAAGGTTGGAGAGAGGAAGCATATAGTTTTGGAGGAGATTCCCACTCTAAGAGATCCCGTGTGTTTGCCTCCACCAACTTCCCAAAATGCTTTACATCTCCACAACCTCCTTATTCTCCGGTGTTTGTAAAGATTTTTTTCCTATGAGTGCCTTTTGCACCCATGGATGTGAAATTTTCTCCTTGGATGCTATTTTTAAAAAATCCCCAAACAATGGGTTTACCTCTAATACTATAGGAGCATTTAATTCTTTACATTTATGTAGTTTGTTATACTTGGAGGAAGAAATCCATAGTGCTATGTAACTTGAGATATGATAATATAATATATATGGGTTGATGGAGATGTTACATGTGGCACACATCCCCTTGAGTTATATGTATGGGTTCACAAGGGATATAATAGTATAATGTATATGGGTTGATGGAGATGTCGACATGTGGCACACATCCCTTTAGTTAGTTATATGGGCTCACATAGGAATTAGTTATATTGGGTAATGAGTCAACCTACATTGGGATTAGGTGTTACCCATCCTATTTAAAGGATGTGAGTATCATTATGAGGGGGGAGGATGTATGAGTTGATTATTCTACTTGGTAGAGGTATATTGGAGGTGTCCCCCTCGAAGTGGATTCCCATCTTGGGAGATTGTGGAGTTACTCCTTCCTTAAGGAGCATTGTATGGTGTTGCCCTACCTTAAGGGTATTATTATGAATATACATATATTTATATTAGGGCATCTTGGCCCCCATATATATATAGTTGCATTATCTTCTGCAAATATTCATTTATTATATGCAAAGTTCATATCAAGTGGTATCAGAGCAGTGATCTGGGTAATTTGTGGGATGAAACCCTAATATTTAGTGATTCATCTATATCTTGAGATTGACTTGGAATTTTTTAGATATGTTTTTTGGGGAGTTGATACATAGTTCAAGTGATCTTCCCTCCAAATTTCATATTTTTTGGAGTTGTTTTACAAAATATGTGTCCGTTTTAGGTTTGAAACCTAATTCTAAGGTTTCATCTATATCTTCGAATAATGATGAATTAAGAAATAATTGTTTTTGGAGTAATATATTAAATGGTGATACCACTGAAATTTTAGAATTTTTGGATATATTTTTCACATATTTATTTCAGTTTTATTTTTTTCACTATTTTGCTCCACACATGTGTGCGTAATTTGAGGAATTTTCCTAAATTTCTTACATTTTCGGAAATCTTTCAAAATTTTAGAAAGGATTACTTATTTTTGTGATTTATGAATTTTTGGTGGAATTTTACGAAATCATCGGGTTAGAATAAATATTGATCAAAGGAGTAAGTTTGTAAACCCTAATTTTTATGCATCATGGATATAACAATTTTCTGTGGTAATGGGGAAATTGATGCAAAGAAATGGTGGATACAATTTAAAGAAATGTATTTGGAAGAATGTTTAGTATGGGTAAGTTTTTATCTTCATCTTGGTGGGAAAGCGTGACATTGGTATTCTTATTTGGATATAGATCAAATCTGGAATTGGGAGGAAATGGGGATATTTTCTTAGCTAGATGAGAAACAAAAAAGAAACACAATTTTGTTAAAGAAGAAGACAGGAAGAAGCATCAGAAGAATAAGAAGAACAACAAGAAGAAAATGTTGATGATGAAGAAGAAGAAAATGTTGATGATGAAGCTGAGTTCATAGGATAATGCATCTCCAAGGAAGGAAGCTTCAATATTTTAGTTTGAAGGGTACATTCAAAGAAAAAGGTAATTGTTTCCATAAACCATAGTAGAAATATAACTTCATCAATATGGATGTAGATCACAATCTACATGTGCAAAAAATGCATATCAAGGAATCTCAAATGGATGGTAAGCATATTCAAGTTTTTGAATATTTAAAGCTTTCTATGGATAAATATGTTTTACATTAGATTTTTATGCTTTAGATATGGATGGTATGGATATTGTTCTTGGATATCCTTGGTTAGAGACATTGGGAACAATTAATATTAATGTGCAAAATAAATTCATGAAATTATGGTACAAGAGAAAGAAAATTACATTGCAAGATATCACACTTTGCAAGAAAAAAATGTAAAATTAGATCATGAAGATGAATTTGAAGATGGTGAAGAAGGGAATAAGGATGAATCAGAAGGAGAGGATGAAGAACATGATGAAAAATTAAAAAATAGTTTCTCTACTCAAGAGAAAAAGAAATAGCAAACAAGTTGGAAGAGGAAAAGAAAGTGGAGGAAAATATTGATAAGGTTGAGCATACTAAGGTTGCACCATATAGACACCCACATCATCATGAGAGGAAAAAATCATGGAGACATGTTAGGACACATAAGGGAAGAAATCTATATGGATATACAGGGAATTGGAGGAGTAATAATTTTGGCTATACATGGAATCAATGGAACAATAATTATATGACATGGAATCACATGAATAATAATTATGGATATGCATGGATGCCAAGGAGGAACACATATGGACCAGGATGGAATCAAATGAGCACAATGGAATATGGAATCATGTTTGGAGCAACATCACCCACTAGGATTTCATATGGGTGGTTAGATGATCGAGCATGGTGAAAAGTGTGCAATAATTTAAAGCACACTCATTATATGGCTTCTTCTTATGTTTCAGGGACGAAACATGTCAAAGAGGGAGGCAATGCTATGTACCTTGGGATATGATAATATAATATATATGGGTTGATGGAGATGTTGACATGTGGCACACATCCCCTTAGTTATATGTATGGGTTCACATGGGATATAATATTATAATGTATATGGGTTGATGGAGATGCCAACATGTGGCACACATCCCCTTAGTTAGTTATATGGGCTCACATAGGAATTAATTATATTGGGTAATGGGTCATCTACTTTGGGATTAGGTGATTACCCATCCTATTTAAAGGATGTGAGTATCATTATGAGGGGATGGAAGTATGTATGAGTTGAGTCTTCTACTTGGTAGAGGTATATTGGAGGTGTCCCCCTCGAAGTGGATTCCCATCTTGGGAGATTGTGGAGTTACTCCTTCCTTAAGGAGAATTTTATGGTGTTGCCCTACCTTAAGGGTATTATTATGCATATATTGATATTAGGGCATCTTGGCCCCCATTCTCTTGTGTTTTATTATTTTACTCATAATTTATTGATTTATTATATGCAAGGTTCTTATCACATAGGCTTCTATCCGATCTCTGGATGAGCCATTCATCGAGCTATTTAGTTTTAGTAAGGCCGAGATGTGTCTCTCATTGCTATTTAATTTGGAGGATCTAAGTTGCATTTACCATGCCCTTCACACACCCAACGTGGAATTAGGTCAAACCAGAGTCACTTCTTTGTGGCCGAGCTAGGGTATATTGGCATTTATAGCCATGTTGCATGAAGATTCACTTACAATGCTTGATATAAGTTCATTATTGCATTAGCAAATCAGACCAAAGAGCTCTCCTCAGGTTGATTTGGATCTCTATGACCGAGAAATGATCTTGCTATCCACACTTTGATCCATTCATATTGTTTCAATAATTGATCCACTTACACTTTGAGCCACTGCAATCAAGAAACAATGACCAACAATAGATCGATCACACTAGCATCTTTCCACAACACTTTGTAATCTTCAAAGAAAACCTATGACTGCACAAAAGAAACAACGATCAATAAAAGCGTGGATAAATAAAAACACAATGTTAGAGATCAGTCGAAACAAAAATATAGTGAACATAATACAATAAGTGGTGGTGGCTAAAAATATGTGAATAAATTAACACCAAAGCATTCAGTAAAGGAGATAAGGAGTCGGATCCACATCCTCAATGGATAACCTAATATTTCCCGATAGTAGATGGCACATGGTCTCCGTACACACCCAAAATTACATGTGCTACATTGTTTGAAAATGGTTACAAAAGTTCCCAATGATGATTCATGTCCTTTCAGAAGGTGTTCGAGCTATAAAACCCATTCACAGTGTATATTTGTAGCCTAGACATCCTTACTTAGCTTTTCCATGCTTTCTTCTAGCTTCTCACTCTTTCTGCACATGTTTTGGCCTTGATTCTAGGACCGCGCACCTTGCTTGGGTGGTGGTTCAAACCGCCATCAAAACAGGGCGGTGGTCCTAAAACCACACCTGTGCGGGCAACAGTCCTGTCTCGCTTTTCCGATTCTTCATGTATGTTTTAACATGTGGCGTTAACTTAATTTCTCTTTTTGCATGCATCTCTGAACAATTGTCTAAAATTAGCTTTGATTGCTTGGTCCTCCTTCCTCCTATTTTTAAATAGATTTAATAGGTTGTAATTTCTCCTTCTTGCCTTGAGCTTGAAGGCACCTCCCATCCTCCATTCCTATATATTCCATGCTTGTATTCAAGCAAAAGGCCTGAGAATTTTGTGTATCTTGCATTGTATTACTACTACGATCTTGCTAGGAATTACATAGCCAAGCTCTGATCTCTTGTGCTATCTCTCTTCTACCTGCATTACATCCGGAATGCCATCAATCTTCCATTTCTCAAGTGCCATCCTCCTATTGTTGTTCTTGCATTCCCAATTCCTTAGACTCATATGAACACTCGAAGAAAGAAAGGACAAACTGAGGGGACAAATTACTACATAGCTAGATTTACCTCTATTCTGTGAATTCCAAGTTGGATTTGTTGTTTGATTTCCTTCATTCTTACAATTTATCATTGTTATATCATATCAAATAGAGTAGAAATCATTTTCTTTTCATTTGCAAGTAATTAGTTAATTTCCAAGAGGGTTTGAATATTTCATAGAAATCCCCAGTGACAGATCCTCTTCTTCCCATCCTTGTGGATCTGAAGGAGAGAATATCTATAGGAGGTTGTCTACATATCATAGATTAATTGGAAAAGTTCTTATTTTAGTTTCAATACACTTAGCATAGGAGAATAACCACACCGGGATATTTTTCTTGTTTAGTTTTAGTGTAGAAGTAGATTTGGTTATTTATAATAGAAGTAAATTGTTGTTTGTGATTGTAATATTTCAGTTTTATGATTTGTTTAGATTAGTTTTCTTTCAACAGTAGCATATATTATTATTTTCAACTTAGTTAATTTGGACATTTCAAACTAGATCAACACTTAGATCCAAGTTAGGAAAACAAACCATAGGGAATTTATGCTACCCGTTCATAGCCTTCAAATCTCCCCTTGGCCAACTCAGCTACTAAGAGATCACACTACCAGATCTTAGTCACTGATCCTCCTATAATTAACCACATGCATTCAACATCGTCTGCTCTCACGACCTTGGGGGTTAGTGTGGTTGAAGATCACATGTCAATTTTCATCCGTATAAATTTGTGAACCCGATGTGAAGGATTAATTCCTTCTTGTTTCCTTTTATTTCTTTGTTATTACCTCACCTCTCTATTTCTTCCCCTAATTTGGTAGGTAATTTATACTCTCTAAAATATGTTTGGAAGAGAGTTTGGTGGGCCATTTGGCTCTAATAGATGTTACACCAACGTGCAACCATAACAATCCCCTTCTCTTTCGAGATGGGTGACAATTACACAAGCAACGTTAAAACCTCCCCTAGTTACACTTCAAACCCCATTAGCTATGTAAGGATGGAGGAGGTTGATCAACCATTATACATGCAATACGTTCAACCCAATGCAAACCACGTTGTTATAAAAAATGGAACAATTTCTTACCATAGAGTTTTGTCAGACCTCACATTGCCATGTAGGTCAACAGAGGATGATCTATTTACATGAATAGCTAATCCTCTTTGTCAGATAGATGAGTCTTTGGATAGAGTGAGGGCTTCAACATCTGAGGTTTCAAATACCTATCCTAATATTCTTACTTCGAGGAAGATAGGAATTATAACAACGAACAATTCATGACAGGGTATCATGAGCCTGCTTAATCAAACCCTACGCCACAAGAAGCACCCCAACAAGGGACTCAATCCTCTCCTAATGATCTCATTTCTACTTTATTGGGAGAATTAGAGAACTAGAAAGTGCCCAGACTTCAAAACCAACTCATGTAGTAGGCTATAACACGGGAATCTAGTTGACAACAAAGGATATATCCCTTCCAATGAGAAACCAACACAATATCATATACAAAAAGGTTACCCGTCTCATTCAAATTTAGGTGATCTTCTCATGGGGTTAAACACCTTTGGGATGGGTCCTCATCCTTCTCAAGATTGTGATGTCACTTTTTCCCCTATTAATAAATAAATGGTAATGAAATATTTTTAAATATATGGTTTTTAATAATCTATGTTTTAAATTAAAGAAAAACAATGTTTAGAATTTAATACTAAGCATCTATATGAAGGTGACACAAATACTATAGTTTATTCAATTTCTAATTCAAATTCTATAAAATTTTAAATACATGTTTGGGGACATAGGCCAAATACATAAGTAAAATTTAATTTCAAGGTTAAAATTAGGTTAGGTGGTAATTTTATTTTAATTAACCACTTAGCTTATGATAGACATATGTTACATAACCTTTTAAATATTAATAGCTAGAATTGAATTTACTTATCCTTTAAAACATAAATGATCACACTTAAATATGATGGTTTTAATATAAGGGTAAGTTAATATTTTAAAGTGGTTAGAATTTTTTAAAATGGATTTACAAAATATAGAATTTACATGCTAGTCTTTATTTTTAAATCATTTACATGGTTTTCGAAGCCATATATTAATAAAACAAATGAAATATGTTTTCTTGATTAATATTTGCAAATCAATATTCAATGAGTCCAGCCTACTAATCATGTTGGAAGTTACTAATGAAATGTACTAAAATAACTTGAGTATTTTAGTTTAACTATACAAGTAAAATAAGAGTCAACAATTTTACTTTAATATAAACTAGAATTTATTTTAAATAACCAATCACAAAACACATATGTAAAAATTTATTTTGTTTCTGGAAATCAATACGGCTGATATGGCAATACGGCATGTAAAAATAAATTAGCAATGTAATATCACTTAATATAGTTTCATATCACCAACCCTTTTTCAAATGGCAAGTAGCTGCGAGTTTGAAAATTGAAAGTGGCGAGGCTGAGGGTTTGAAAGCCTTGTTTCAGCAGCCTCTGCTGTGAATGTCTTTCAAAGAACTACGATGTAGCCGCTAAGGAACCGGTAAAAGTGAAAAATGCGATCATTGGTGACAGTTTCGGGTCTAGAGCCTGGGCGGAAGTTGTTAAGACTCCTCCTGACAAAAATGCGAGACCTCAGGCTGCATGTGATTTTAAAAGTACAAAAGATGCTGAAGGGGTGACCCACTTACAGACGGCGGATGTTTGCAAAGAGCTCTGGAAAACCAATCTGGCACTTGTCGGAAAATTTTTGGGATCACAACCCAATGTGGACACCATTAGGAAATGGGCCATTCGTAGATGGAAACCAAAAGGGGATTTGATAATCACCACTATGGCAAAAGGTTTTTTTCTGGCCAGATTTAATCTCCAATCTGATGTTGACTCGGTCTTGTTGGGTGGTCCCTGGTGTTTGGGTAATATGGGACTATTTTAAAAAAATGGTACCCCGGATTTAATCCATTTGTTGAAAATATTCATTCCATACCCATCTGGTGTAGACTCCCGGGGCTTCCTTTGCATCCTTAGGATGATGAAATCCTCCTTCACATTGCCAAATCAAATGGTTCACCTATTGGCTGGATGGGCCCATGAGAAATAGGTTTAGGCTGGCATTTTCTCGGTTTTGTGTCTCCATAGAAATGGATCTAGAGCTCCCCGATAACATTGTTCTGCAGCATCCAAATTTGGAGAATGGAATCAACAAATAGAATATGAAGCTTTCCATTCGATGTAGCAAATGCCACAGTTAGGGTGTTTTTCAGAATGTCACTGAACATACGAATTCAAAAGTGGAAGATTTCTCGATATTCCCGAAGATCAAGGACAAGAATCGAGAGAGATAAGGCGGATAAAGAGGAGATATCTGAACCAATACACTGAAATAGGTGTTTGGGAGGCATTCCAAGCTAAAAGAAAGGAATAAAGGATTTAAGGCAAAGAGACCACCGGTTTACAGAAAACTTTGGAAACCTAAGAAGCTGATTGAGTCTCAACAAGAATTAGATCTGGGTCCGAATGAGGAAGAAAACAAAAGGGAGATGTCAGTGGATTCAGTTTTGAACTCTTTGACTCCAAATCCGGTAAAGCTGAACATGGAGATTGATGAAGAAAATGAAAAATTTAACATTTCTCTCTCATACATGGGAGAAGAGGAAGACAAAATCAGTGCCCATCAAGAGCTGCTAAGGAGCAGCTCATTGGAGAAACTAAAAATGAGACAAGAAAATGGCAAAGTGGATCTAGAATCCATTGCACGAGATCTAAACCAAGAGAAAGAGGACACAGATGTGGAGGAGCTGACTCCTAAAATGGATAAGCAGTGATATTACCACAGGAAAGGAGGATGGGGAAATTACCCCAATCAGTAAGGAAAATGATTGTGATAATGATGGATTCATCTTAGTGAAAAGAAAGAAAAGAGGTTCAAAAAGCCTGGAAGAAAAGCAACTTGGAGTCGGGAAGCTTCCACCTCAAGAATCACAAGGGCCACTGCTAGAAGAATTGTAAATTTTGGAGTAACCTTTAGAAAAGGCAGGCCATCTAAGAGAGAAGCAAGAGAAAAAGAGACTGAAAAAGAAATTATAGATGGTACACAGAGAGAATTGAGCCATCCGGTAAATGCATCTCCAAATTTTTTTTAATGAAGGTTATTTCTTGGAATGTCAGAGGCCTCAATGGAGGGCCTAAGCAAAGAATGCTTAAGGAAATTAAAAGAGCAAACAAACCCAACATTCTTCTCATTCAGGAAACTAAAATGAAAAGTAAAGTAGTTGAAGACTTCAAAAGACATTTTTGGCAGAACACTTGCCTTTGCTGCTGTTGACTCTCAAGGGGCTTCTGGAGGCTTAGCGATCTTTTGGGATACAAAGATGGTTGTGAAGTACTCTCCTCGACCCATAATCATTTAGCTATTATCTTTAAAAGCCTTGAAAATAATCATAGTTGGATCCCCATCTAATATTTATGCGCCCAATACTCTCCGGTAAAAGAAGTCTATGGAAAGAGTTAACCTTGTTCAAGCAAGGTTGAAAACATGAACTGGTTGGTTATGGGAGACTTCAATACTCCTTTGAATCCAGGAGAAAAGTTTGGAGGAAGTTCTGAATTCTCCCTTGGTATGGAAGAATTTGCTGACTTCATCTCGACTCTTAATCTTATGGACATAGAGCTTCATGGCAATCAATTTACATGGTCCAATAGAAGATTAGGAGAGAGCTTAATTCAGGTTAAACTTGACAGAGCTCTTATTTCTACAAATTGGATCCTGGACCAGAATTTCCATCTCTCTACTCTCCCCAGAACGGGATCTGACCATAATCCAATAGTCCTCAATTTCTTCAATTAGACAAAACCTTTTCATGGTAATTTCAAATTTGAGAAAATGTGGTTCGAACATGAAGACATTATGGATAGAATTAAAGAGTGGTGGGTTTGGGAAGGCACAGGGACGGCCCAATTCAGGCTTCTTCAGAAGCTAAAGAATGTTAAACAGAAAGTTAGAATATGGAATAAAGAGGTTTTTGGAAACATTTTTGAAAAGAAGAAAGAACTTAAGCAACAGCTAGAAGAGCTTGAGCTAAATGTCTCCATGAAAGGTATGACCCTAGAGGATCATCAGCGGGAAAAAAAACTCCTATCAGATCTGCATAATATAAACAGCCATGAAGAAACCTTTTGGAGAATGAAATCTAGAGCCCTTTGGCTTAAGAATGGAGACAAAATACAAAATTTTTTCATTTGTGACCATCAAACATAGAGCTTGTAACAGATTTCGAGAGGTTCTTAAAGGAAATGGAAACATTACTAAGGATCCTTAGGATATCAAAACAAAGGCGCTTAATTTTTACAAGAACCTCATCACTTTGAAGATACCTCCTACAATGAACAAGCGGCTTTTTCTCTTAGACTCCATTCCTAATAATCTAATACCTGTGAGAGATTTAAAAAGTCTTTCAAAAGCTGTCACCATTGAGGAATTAAAAAGGCTATCTTTGCTTTAGAAGGGGATAAGGCTCCAGGTCTAGATGGCTTCTCAACTAAATTTTACCAAAGATGTTGGGAAATATGCTCAAGATCTCTTGAAAGCTTGTTAATGAATTTTACTGAGCGGAAATCTTATTAAAGAACTAAATAATACACACATTGTGCTTTCCCCAAAAAAGTTGGATGTAAAATACTTTAAGATTTCAGGCCTATCAGTTTGGTTAATGTCATTTATAGGATTTTCACAAAGATTCTCACCACTAGAATGCAACCTATACTCATGGAGATCATTTCTCAACAGCAGAGTGGATTCATCCAGGGAAGAATTATCCAAGATGGCATTATCATGGTTCATGAAACTATACATTCTATGGATAAAAGTAAAAAGGCGGGGATGGCCATCAAACTTGACATGCATAAAGCTTTCGACAGAGTCTCCTGGAGATTCATGGATGAGGTCCTATCCAAATTTGGTTTTCAAAGCAAATTCAGAAAAATCATTCACTCTTGCATCTCTACCTCTAGATTCTCTGATGGTTGTTAATGGGGAACCTGTGGTTTTTTTGCCAGTAATAGAGGTATACGGCAAGGCGACCCAATCTCCCCTCTTTTATTCATTATTATGGCTGACAGTTTAAGCAGATCTATTTCCAAAGCTATTGACATTGGCATGATAAAAGGCTTCCCTCCAACTACTGGTAATCAGATCTCCTCTCATCGGCGGTTTGATTTGACTTGATGACACTTCGCTACTAATGGCTTCTATTATTGAGGCAAAGGCCATTAAAACTATCCTTAGATTTTATGAGGAAGCCTCGGGACAAAAAGTTAATTTTGACAAAAGCTCTATTTATTTCTTCAATACTCCTGAGGAGAGGCAAAGAAAGATTGCTAATATTCTAGGATGCACTATTAATTCTCTACCAATTTACTTACTTAGGATTACCTTTAAATCTTGTGAAGATTTGATGGAGGTATGGAATGATCTTATTAAGAGATTTCAAAGAAAGTTGGCTGGATGGAAAGGAGCCGTTCTTTCAAGTGCAGGTAAGTGTCTTTTGGTTAAAAGCACGCTTCAAAACTTGCCTATTTACATACTGTCAATGTTCAGCATGCCTACAGCTATGATGAATAGTATTGAGAAGATTCAAAAACACTTTCTGTGGCACGGTACTGAGGACAGATTCAGATATCATCTTGTGGCTTGGGAACAGGTTTGTAAACCTAAGAGACTAGGGGGGTTAGACATCAAAGATATCAAACATATGAGTACTTCCCTTACTGCAAAATTAGGATGGAGGCTTATAAAAGAGCACAGACCTTGGACAGAGCTGATTAAGATCAAATATCTTTCAAATCAAAACAATATTTCCTTCATTTATGATCAGTCCCTTCTAAGTGGTTCTATTTTTTGGAACAACCTTCTGCGCAGCAGACACATTCTCTCTCAGGGGTGCAGTTGGAAGCTTGGAGATGGGCAAAACATAAACTTTTGGACTGATAAGTGGATGGATTCTAACTGGATTTCTGCTTATGATCATATTAAAGATAGATTAATTGCAAAGTATGGGCACAAAATCCAGGGATACATTGAGAGGGATGGAAACAAAAGAAAATGGAAGTAGCTAAAAGTGGAGAATGATAATATTCAGGCTGATATTATATCTCTCCAGAATCAACTTTCCCTAATCCATATAAGTAATCAAAATCTTAAGGATGAGCTCATCTGGAAAGATTCTTTTGATGGGGAATACACTGTTAAATCAGGATATAATTCTTTCTTTGCATCCATGGAAAGCGAAATTAAGTGGCACAAGTTGTGGATGCCGGAGCTAACCCCTAGAGTGAACTTCTTTTGGTGGCTAATTATTAATGGCAAGATCCTAACTAATGACAACCTCATCAAGAAGGGATTCATCATGCCGAATAGATGTTGCATGTGTCAGCAAGAGGCTGAAGATATAAAGCATTTATTCCTTCATTGTGAGATTGCTTCCAAAATTTGGCAGCTTGTTTTTGCAAAATTTAATCTGAGATGGATTTTTCCCCTTACCTGCCTTCAGGCTTAGGAGCAATGGAGCTCTCCATTTAAACATTGCATGGTGAAAAGGCTATGGCAACTGGTTCTGCCCCACACTATGTGGAGAATCTGGAAGGCTCGTAATGATAGTATTTTCAGAAACAATAGACAGGCTTGTAACAAAGTATATAAGGAAATTATCATTGTTGTGCAAGATAATATTGCTAGATTTAAACCCCCTAAAAATAGACTCTACCCAGAGAATGAAGAATGCATTATGACTGAATGGAATATTGCCACTGTCAATAGAAATAACAATGGTACTGACAGAAACACAGTCCGATGGATTAAACCCCCCACTGATTGGCACAAGTTAAATTTTGATGGGGCCTCTAAGGGCAATCCGGGTGACTCTGGAGGAGGGGGAATCATCAGGGATCAAAGAGGTTGTTATGTTGCTACTTTTTCTGGGAGAATGGGTAGACAGACTAATCATTATTCCAAAGCCATGGCAGCTCTTTGGGGTATTAGACTTGCCAGAGATTGTAATATTCCAAATATCATAATTGAAGGTGATTCTCTAAATATTATCAATCTTCTGAATAAAAAGCAACACCCCAGCTGGTCTATCAGGGATTATATTGAGGAAGCTATTGATATATGCAAAATATTTGAAAAGGTCCAAATCACCCACACCTACCGGGAAGGAAATAGGGTCGCTGACAGTTTGGCTAACTTCGGTGTTAATAATCCCTTTCAAACTTGGATTGGGGGGGACGTTCTACCCGCTCATGTCAATAAAGCCATTATCATTGATCTACATGGCAGTGAAAATCATAACTAACGGTTGTATTTTAGACGCTAATGTGCGGATCCCCAAGTACATGATGATGACATCACAAAAGATTTGGATGATTGTTGCGATCTGTGCGGGCTGGACTATCATCATTTCTTGGCATAGGAGGAAAGCCGAGGAGCGGGGCAATAATAACAAGTGTAGCATAATAATTAAACCAGATTTCACGGGAAGGAAAGATTCAAATACCAAAATCAAAGTTCAGGCCTATCCCACACATTGGTAGCTATTTTACCGTTGAGAACAGGAAAAGGAGTAGAGGAAACATGGGGGGCTGCCATGCAAAACCGAACCGACCCACAATCCTGAGTGGAAAGAGAACACGAGCTTTGGGATTACCTGCAAATCGGGGGCCTGTCTAATTTCATTGAAAGGATCCAAGGCTTCGACCAAGACATCTCTATCAAATTCACCTGGGGTTGGAAGAATAGAATAGTCAAATATAGTAACATGAAAATGGAAATCACGAAGAGCTCATAGCTCAAATCACGGGCCTCAGCCTGGAAGGCACAAAATTCTTCAATAAGAAGGTAGACAGGGAGGTGGAAACCAAGAAATTTCTGGAAGAGGGGGAGAATCTTGAGTTCGTGACTGCTGGCCTCAAGGTGGCGTCGATCCCTAAACCTTTTGATGAATTGGCCAAAATGGTGGTAAGGTATGTTACCCTTGAAGGAAGATATGTGACTATACCTCAAAAGCATCTGATTTTTCTGAATCATTTTCGTAGAAATAACATTATCAGCTTTCCTCACTATCTGATTAACTCTCTGGAGAAATCTATAAGGGAAGTTCAAAGCCACTCTAGGGCTGTCCCTTTGCACTAGGGCCTTATCCTCTTGATTCACCACCATTTCTCCAGCTGCCCTCCCATGAATCCTATCCCACCTCCCTCCTCCATACCTCCACCTGCCCACACTGCTCCCACTCCCCCTGCTAAAAAGAAAGAATGAAGATGTTGTCTCCAGCAAGAAAAGAAAGAGCCTCAAAGCTAAAATCCCTGCTTCCCAACGGGTCCTAAGGAGCCACAAAGACTTGGAACTAGCTGAAAACCTCCTGCATATTAGCAAGCCGGTGGAGGAGCCCAAAGAGGAGGAATTGCTAGATAGGGTGGTCGATTAGAAAAGGAGATACAAGAGCTCAAAGGGGCTATAAAAAACATGGAAAGAGCTAAGGGTAAAAGGATCCTTCAAAGTGAGGAGGAAGAGGGGGTTATTGGGGAAGTCTTCAAGAAACTACAGTCCTTAGATGGCAGATTGGGGAATGCTAAAATCCAAAATGACGCATATTATCGCCCTCAACATCATTTATAATTTCATTGAATAACATGTCCACAGTGTTTGTAGTTTAAGTGGGATTAATGAGGACATATGGGGCCCTAAAGAGAAAAGGGACATTGTAATTGCCCAAGCAGATTTGCAAGACTCCTCTCAGGCCACTGCCATTGCCTTCTTCATGTCACTGCAGGCTATCAAGACCAAAATTGACAGAGCCATCAAGTAACGGGCTGTTGTGATGCTATTTTTTGGCTGCGATGTGGCTGTCATCGGGTGGTTCTGGAGCTGTTTTTTGGCGGAGCTCTTCATGTTGTTTCTCTTTTGGTTTCTTTTTTATCTTGCCTTCTTTTTCTAGATCTTTGTACGTTTAGATCCTTTTTTCTCCTATATTGTAATATTTGGCTGTTGAGCCTTCCTTGGTTATTGTTTTTCCCTTCTCGGGCTGCTTCTCTCATCTTTACTATCTTTTTTGAGCCTTTTTGTATACGAGGGTATAGTCCCTTCAAAACTATTTGCCCTTAATTAAAAAATATATAGTTTCATATCACAATTAAATTAAATATCTATTTCAACAAAATATTACAAATAAAATAATCATAATAATTTATTACTTTATCTAATTTCTTTCTGTAATGTCACGATGCTACAACAAAGTACAAGAAGGAACTTATCTCAATCTGGAAATGGGCTTTGCTATGCTCAATTCCCGGTCCACTTGGATGTAAGCACCAGAACCATGGCCACATTAATGAGGGGAATAAAATATGCTTAAAAGAACAAAGCTGATTTCTGGCCAAGAACCATCCGGGATGTACTATGTACCCCCGATTAGGACTCCTCTAAAGCCCCTCCCTCCCCGCCTTTGACCTTGCTTACAAACCTAGTTTCCTGGAAAATATCCACAAGATATTTGAAATTTCTTAAAATATTTTTATCCTTCGAGATCCCTCAGTATTACAAATCATTTAAATAATACTTTTCCCAATTCGGTTGCATTACCAAAGGTTACAATGGTAAATTTCAAATTACAAATTTACAATTAGTTTAATGTAAATAATAGTGTCCCAACAAGTTCCTCTCCAATTAAACCTTTTATTTTTTAATTTTGGAATTACATAATAATATTCCAAAGTTCTCACAATAATTTATTTATTGATTTATTATTATTATCATTATTATTTTAACAAATACAATATCGTGGATTTTGGCACATCACAATCTTCCCCCTGAATCAACTATTGTCCTCAGTAGATCCAAAGCTACTCTGAAAATCACAACATGAAAAACACAAGTGATTAGTCAAATAGATCAATATTTCTCTTTAAGATAATCTTATGTTTCCCAAGTAGCGTTATCAACATCACAAGAAGACCATTTTACTTTAATTTCTTTAATTTCTATTTTTCAAAAACAAATACGCGACCAGAATGCTAAGGAAAAGTAGAGGTTTCTATATTAGGAATATATTTCCACTTTTGAGCTTTAACCTATTACTTTTATATTTTCCGAAGATAACAATTATTTTAAATACAATTATTTTTAATTTTTAATACAAAATGGTTACTCTTGCAATTTTCACTAATATATTAGCATTTTTATACTATTTAAAACTATATTGTATTAATAACCCTATCAAGGGATTACATAATACTATATTCCAATATAATATTAAACTATAATAGTTTAATAAACTATTAATGGAATAATATTAAATATTTTAATCTAATAATAATAAACTATTACAAATGTTTAGTTGTTTTCTATTTTAACTGAAGTGCTAGTTTTTAGTTTAAATATGCAACTTAGCACTTATAGTTTAAACATAGATTAGGAATATACAACTTAAGGAGGGCTAGTTTGTAAACAAGTTCCAATAGCTCAAAATGACCACAAAATGATGAACTAATTTAACATATTTACCAAGTGTTTGTGAACTATGCTTATGTTCAACTCTAAGGAAACCATTGATTACCAATTTTAAATTCTCTATATGACCATTTGAAAATAGTCCAACTCATACCTATCTTTGGCAGCTTTCATGTGTTGTCTTACTTTATTTATAATTTCTTCCAATATAATAATATTAAAGTTTTAACCATAAACAAATTTAGAAGGTGGCATCTTAGAAATAGAGGTACATCCTTAGTTATAAGAATATTTTATTGAGTGATATAGTATCCTCAAGACTTAGGATTTCACCGTATACATCCAATCAAGTATCAACAAAGATTTTAAATGAAAAAATTTCTTACATTACGACTTCACCAAGGTCGGATTCATAATTGTATTTTTGTACTAAAATAGACTTTTCCTAAACAAAAATACATAAGTTTTATACATAAAGAACACATTATTTTGTTGAAGGTTTTATATCACACTATATATTTTACTCCCAAAGAGTCTATCTATCTTTTAAAAAAATCATTATAAATATTTTCTCAACATAATATTGTGAGGATTACAAATAAAAATAAAAATAATAGTTCAATCATTCTCAATTATACATTCATTATTCTTTATTTTGTTATAGGGAACCTAAGGTTAATGTTGTATCATAAACCATATAAGATATGTTGGTTAATAACACATGAAAATAATTGAATGATATTCATTATTTGACGTCGTTAATATTGACAAGATGAATGGACCTCCCCAATTATTAATAATTTCCTACTAACTTAGTTATACCACATAAGATCACTATAAAGTAACACATGGTCAAAAATTAAGTTTTAAAGGTAAGTTTTCTAAATAAGTAATTTTAGATATCTTATTATTACTCCCGTGTAAGACCCTAAATGTCTATGTTTATTACTTAATAAAGTCATTAAATGAGATAAGCTCAAATTGTACATCATAAATACTTGTTTGTTTGTACACCTTATATATGCATTACCTTTGTTTTTTAACCATCCCGTTCACATTCCGTCCAATATATCCATTATTTCAATGTCAAAATGCTCACTTATAATATCAATATCAATAATACATGAAAACTATTGCATAAATTATATTGATCATCTAACTTATTAACCCTTTTAACTTATTAAACCCTTAATTATAATTAAATAATATTTATATTCTATAAATCTATTACTCACTTATTTTATACTTGATTCTTATGTTAATAATTACTATATATATATATATATATATATATATATATATATATATATATTATTTAAAATAAACTCTATGTAATTAGCCAACTCTATTTTGATCCCTAATTATAATTATTTGTTCATACTTGTTTAGGACTAGTGAAACTTTTACCCGTTTAATAAATTTCACTGGGTAGATTTTCCAACCAACACATCTACTTTAAAGGGGTTTATGAGTACATATCTCCCACCCTATTAAACACGGGTTTTCATTTATATATATTTTTTATTTAATTATTTTCTTTCCAAATTAAGTAATACAACTTTAGGACTTAATTTTATGTCTTTTCTCTTCATTAAATAACTTTATAATAGCTATTTTCTTTCCAAATTAAATAATATTCTATCTTTGTTTTTTCTGGGAATCATCATATAGCATTTCTCCCCTTTTAAATTAGTTGTTACCTCGCTAACTTTATTTTTCTATTTTTAATTCTTTTTCTTTTGAATAGAGATATAAAATCCCAATTTTTATACTATTAAATTAAATTATCAAAATATTCCTTACATTAATACAAATCAAAACTTAATATGCCCATGGTAAAAAAATTAATATGCCCACCAAATAAGGAATAAAATAAATTGTTTATAGCCCAATATATGCCTAGATAAGCTCATAACATATGGAACATAAAATATGTTAAAACTATATTCATAGCGTAAAGGTAAAGTGGGACCATTTAATAGGTTTAAAAAAAAATTAAAATAACTATTAAAAACTATATTTCTCACATAAAAACAAGGAACATGAATAAGACTTAGCCAATAGGAAAAATTAATTTCCTATTTTCACGGAGTGTTGTCTCCTTCTAAGAGACCTTACGTAAATTAATTTTACACATCTTTTACTATGTAGATAGAATTAAAAATAAACACAAGTATTAAATATTGAATTTGTAAACTTAATAAAAATTAAACTCTTCTCAATAAATTCACCTCAACTATTTTATAACAATATTTTAATATACATATTTTTAAAATATTAAATACTTGATAAAAATAAATAAATATAATAATTATTAATATTATTAATTTAAATACCTTAACAAAATATAATTATGAATTTAATTAATACAATGGTAAATTAAAATTTCAATTTAATAAATAATATTATATTGTATAATTCATAGGTTTTATTTATTTATTCATTTGAGGAATTTTAGCTCTCATACCAAAATGTGATGTCACTTTTCCCCTATTAATAAATAAATGGTAATGAAATATTTTTCAATATATGGTTTTTAATAATCTACGTTTTAAATTAAAGAAAAAAATGTTTAGAATTTAATACTAAGCATCTATATGAAGGTGACACAAATACTATAGTTTATTCGATTTCTAATTCATTTTCTATAAAATTTGAAATACATGTTTGGGGACATAGGCCAAATACATAAGTAAAATTTAATTTCAAGGTTAAAATTAGGTTAGGTGGTAATTTTATTTTAATTAACCATTAACCACTTAGCAATATACCTGCTTATGATAGACATATGTTACATAACCTTTTAAATATTAATAGTTAAATTGAATTTACTTATCCTTTAAAACATAAATGATCACACTTAAATATGATGGTTTTAATATAAGGGTAAGTTAATATTTTAAAGTGGTTAGAATTTTTTAAAAACGGATTACAAAATATAGAATTTACATGCTAGTCTTTATTTTTAAATCATTTACATAGTTTTCAAAGCCATATATTAATAAAACAAATGAAATATGTTTTCTTGATTAATATGTGCAAATCAATATTCAATAAGTCCAGCCTACTAATCATGTTGGAAGTTACTATTGAAATGTACTAAAATAACTTGAGTATTTTAGTTTAACTTTACTATACAAGTAAAACAAGAGTCAACAATTTTACTTTAATATAAACTAGAATTTATTTTAAATAACCAATCACAAAACACCTGTGTAAAAATTTATTTTGTTTCCTGAAATCAATACACAGAGAAACAATACGGCATGTAAAAATAAATTAGCAATGTAATATCACTTAATATAGTTTCATATCACAATTAAATTAAATATCTATTTCAACAAAATATTACAAATAAAATAATCATAATAATTTATTCCTTTATTTAATTTCTTTCTGTAATGTCATAGTATACAACCAAAGTACAAAGAAGAAACTTATCTCAATCTAGAAATGGCTTTGCTATGCTCAACTCCTGGTCCACTTGGATGTAAGCACCAAAACCATGGCCACATTAATGAGGGGAATAAAATATTCTTAAAAGAACAAACCGATGCCCTGGCCAGGAACCATCTGGGGTTGTACTCTGTACCCCCGATTAGGACTCCTTTGGAGCCCCTCCCTCCTGCCCACAACCCTGCTTACAAACCTAGTTTCCTGGAAAATATCCACAAGATATTTGAAATTTCTTAAAATATTTTTCTCCTCCGGGATCCCTCAACAAGTCTTACAAGCCATTTAAATAATAATTTTCCCAATTTGGTTGCATTACCAAAGGTCACAATGGTAAATTTCCAATTACAAATTTACAACTAGTTTAATGTAAATAATAGTGTCCCAACAAGTTCCTCTCTAATTAAACCTTTTCTCTTTTAATTTTGGAATTAGATAATAATATTCCAAAGTTCTCACAATAATTTATTTATTGATTTATTATTATTATCATTATTATTTTAACAAATACAATATCGGGGATTTTGGCACATCACAAAGATTATCCTACACAAGGGCTTTTGAATCGTTTTTGAATGCCACCACAACAGAAATGCAATGTTCCACTGGTTTTACGCTGGTCCATATCTTGGAACCATCCCACCTTACATGCATATGTATTCAAAAGCTCCCCAAGATGGACCCATATACCATTCTTGCTCCCTACGTGCCAGTTAAGGGACCACATATGTTCCTATCAACACTTATAATGCAGCTTATCCAACTCCTCCTCCACCTCCTCATCAAGGATCTCCAATGGTGGAATATTATGCAATGGGTACATACACTGAGTACTTAAAAGAGCCTCTTGACTTCACCATACGTGGTGTCATGATTTCACGCCCATTGTCGGACCTCCCAAAATTTAAGGGAGAAGGAGACCCAAACACTCATATCAAGGCCTACGCTACTACTATCAGGGAATTGCTTCCTTAGGATGTTGTAGTGGTTAAGATCTTTCCAAATAATCTCGAAGGAATCGCATTGGATTGGTACTATAGGATACCGAAGCTTCCATAAATTCCTTCAAACAACTTATTTCTGAGTTCATCAAAGCATTTGACATGAACAAGTTGTTGTGTATAGGGATTAGGGAGTTCCTGCATATTAGATATGAGAAAAATGAATCTATCACCCATTTCATTCAGAGATGGCACCAAGTTCTCTATTCCTCTACAAGTGCACCCAACATGGACCAGATCAAATTTTTTTATCTTTTCCTTCACTCGCTCAATTGAGAGATAAGGAGGAATTCCAAAAGTTTCCTTTCCGTAGTTATGAGGAAGTATTGGAAGGTGCACTTCGGATTAACCAAGCCTCTATAGATAGTGGGCAT
The DNA here is from genome assembly GCA_018340775.1 of Taxus wallichiana var. yunnanensis. NCBI lineage: Eukaryota > Viridiplantae > Streptophyta > Pinopsida > Cupressales > Taxaceae > Taxus > Taxus wallichiana. Next base: position 598,277,155 of record CM031242.1, on the reverse strand, counting down.
AAGACTTATGGTCCCAATGGGAAATTGGTATCCCCAAATAAAAGTAATGCAAATTATCAAAACAATGGTGCCAACAACCAAGGACTAAGGGTGTGAATTGAAATCATGGTGCTACCATAAATAGTGTTATTAATCAAGCCAAGAACATTGGTCTTCCAAACAATGGCAACACTAACAATAACAATAACTCGGGAAATCAAAGAGGCCCTAACATTGTGTCTTCTATCAACATGGTTGATGTAAATCATCCACCGCAAAAGTAAAATAAAACCCAAGGCCCAAACCAATATCAAAACTCTGGCCAAGGGGCAACGAATCATGGTTATAAAAATCAATTTCAAAACTACAACCGAGGTTATAATCAACAACAACAAGACATTTATCAAAGGCCAAGAGATTATAACCCTAACCTATATTTTGGTTTCCATAAGGTTTGAGGTCATGATGATAGGACTTGTCACGATTGCAACAAGTTTCTATAAAGACTTCCTGAAAACCAAAGGCAACTCTTTATAGACATGTTCCTAGAAAATCCTGAAACAAACTCGTTGCCTAGTCATACCGGACATGTCATACCTCAAAATGCAAACCCTAAACATCCTAGGGGTTCCCAAGTGAATCCTCAAAATATAAATGAGGGCATCCCTATAGGGAACAATGATCATGAAGCCTCAACTTCTGATAATTCTCAGGTTGCTCCTAACCTTGGTTCAAATGATAATACAAAAATCTTGGGATTAGTTGAGCTAGAGGTTGAGCATGAAATTAATGCAAAAACTTGGAAGGAGTATGTTTCACAACCCCTACCTAATCTTTCCTTCCCACAGGATGACGTTCCTATAATCACAAAACCAGTAGGAGCCTATGATTTAATATTGGATTTGAACAAGACCTTTTCTCACATTTCATTCCTAGATTTGTTGAAGAATTCACCTATGCATCGCTCTGTGTTACTCAATGTACTAGGTATTGGTCATATAATCCATGTTATGCCACATCCTAGTGCTCAAATAAATCATATTGAATTTGACATACATCCTCTCGGACGAATGATAGGGATATTGGGTTTGTTTTTATATAGGAAAGATGCCATCGATGCTGAAATTGCCCGAAAAGGTGATCCTACCTTATTTTTACAATTTTCGGTTTATAACAATTGCATTAAGAGAGCCATGATTAATGACGGGGGATTACTGTAAATGTGGTTCCTTTCTCTTTCTTGCAAAAAGTTAGGATATGGGGAGACAAATTGTTCCTCTACAAGAAACACGTTATGCACGGATACGATAGTCTTAAAGCGACCTTGATTGGAACCATATTTCTTCCAATCACACTTGGTCTAAAAACCATCTTGATGGAGTTTTACATTATCGACATGGAAACAAGTTATAACATGATCCTTGAGAGACCCTGGATTCATCAAATAAAGGTTATCCCTTTTACCCTATTCTAGGATATTAGATCCTCCATATGGGGAAGGTCTTAATCACTCAAGGGATCCTAAGCCCTTCGATATACACTTAGAAAACCTCAAGAATAAGAAAGGAGTCCATACGGAGTATGAACTTCCTGCGAATCAATTGAACAAACCACCTCCAACAAAAGAGTTAGTCCCGATCACCCCAGGATGTTCCAAAGGTTGAAGTCATTGACCCAAAATGTTTGAGGTGGAAAAAATAGATAAGGGTAAATCAATATCTATGGAAATATTTTCCACTAAAACCACAACAGGAATTATGAAACTCTTAGAGAGTGATGATCCAATATTCCTCCCATTTGAACCACATGGAATGGGTAGTCTTCTCGGTTTAGCATCTCTTCCTCTCAATGACCTAGGTATAGGTGTGAACATGATAGAACTAACAAATGAAGAATGGAAATTTGAGATTAAAATGATGCCCATCAAAACCATCTCTAAGGGTTGTTCTATTCTAAACCCTAGTTTCAACCCATGTGTGTCTGAAACTAAGTTTTCCATATCCATGGGGCAAGGCCTCATCATTCAAAAAGTGTCACAAATAAACACAACACTCCACATAGGAAATAAGGTTGAGAAACATAGTCATGCTCACCCACACACCATGTCTCAAGAATGTGACAAAGAGGTGCACGAATGCCTCTTTCAGACAAATGATTTTAATGATTGGACATATACACTTCTAAGCAAGGGTTGTAAGTTTAAACCCAAAATGGTAGGCCCTTGTCAAGAGAACAAAAATTTTGAGGATAATGGTTCTCCGTTGTGTACTTTTAGGGGTGAAGAATTTGATATTCAACTTTCTTCACCTTAGGCATCATGACATGTAGTTTCACCTACATTTTCATATGTACATTACAATCTGAATTCCATTTTCATCCGCTCGTTCATTTTGTAAATTTTGTGATCAAGGGATTTACTCTTATAGAAACTCCTAAATTTTTTTAAAACATTGGCAAAACATTCAAATCATATCTCTTCAAGTTTTCATAGTATCATCAATTACTTCTGAATCATTTCATCAGTTCAAGCAAGATAAGACAATTTTGACAAAGGTGATCATACCAAGGCATGCATACTTGGTTCTACTTATAGTTTCTTTCTAGGTTAGGTGTCTTTACCTATAGTCTGTTCTAGAAGCTTCATGGTGTCACTTCTATCTCGTAAAAATATATTTGGAAATAAGAACATACTAAACATTTTTCCTAGATAAGAAATTCAAATGCAAATCCACAAAAAATTTTATTTTACACATTTCCTTACCCTACCAACCTTCGATGTTGAGCCTTTTGCATCTCTTACTTTGGTGATGTAGGGTTGGGAAAGGAGATAAATTCCCTTACTTTCCTATTCCTTGTCCGTGGTGATGAGCCCATGCTTCCTCCTGGTAGCATGGGGCAAGGGTAGGGGGTATCGTTGATAAAATTGAAAGTTACAAATAATTCTCTCAAATATTGTGAGTTCATAAGTCAAGAACAAAGTGAGTTAGATGTCCAAAATTCCAAAAGAGTTTAAAACCCCAAACCCAGATTTTGTCAACCAAGTAGCCATCTATGGATCTAAGTCTAGATAAACTGGAAAGTAAATCACATTCTAAGCTATGAAGTAACTTGAGTAGGGTGAAGTTGTAGTGTCCCAATTTGGTCCTATCAAACCATTGTCTTTCCCTCATCATTACCATTCAACAAATTTTCATAACTTGTGCCCTTCCTAGCTCTTGGTGTTGATCCCTCGCATCCTACTGGTTGCGTGGGGTCGAGTGGGAAAGTATATCTTTATCGTATCGTTATATTATCACATTTTGTCAAGACAATATGAAGTATCAAAGGTTTCTTAAAGAAGATAAAATTCAAATATCACATTGTGTTCACATTATCATGTATCAATTATGAAATACAAAAAAATCATTCTGTTATCATTTCACATCCACTTTTGCATACATTCTCCAAAGCATAGAAAATAAAAATTCTAAACATTCAAGAGTACACACGTGAATCAAATCATCAATGTAAGCCAACTCTATGCAAGGAATAACCAGCCAAAGAGATATATGTACATATCATGGCATGTCATAGTTTTGTACAATCTCATCACACACTAGGTGCGGTCAAAATGCTCGCAATGAGCACGAAATATCAAAGCATCATATATGCCTCACAAAATGGAGACTAAGAAATAAAGGCACTAGTTCACGAATTTCTTAGGATTTCTTCTCAAAATTATTCAAACAACAAAGAGCCAAGCCTAATGCAAAATACCATTCCCAAATCCATTCCAATTCAACCATACTCAAAAACAAAAAGTGGTCACCGTGGGCCTAGAGCTCAAAAATCACCAAATCAAATAACACAAATGAATTGAATTATGAGTTGTTTCGATATATATATGTTTTTTAACCTCATTTTGAGTATTCACGTTCATAGGGTTGGAGCATTGGCCTAGGTCTATTTCTATATCCCCGCATAGATGGTAAGTCCTCTTGTTGTTTTATTTAGTGTTTATTTTTCAATATTGTATCTATCTGCACTTGAGTCTTCTTTTTCTCTTGCAGTAGTGGGAGTTTAAATGAATTTTTTTCACACATGGACATGTCAGGTATAGCTTCTAACTCCCCATTTCGGGAACGCCATACTCAAAATCTACGTTTTATGCCTTTTCATGGCTAAGACACTTCTCTAAGGGGGCAATATGTACGCACCCAAAATTACATGTGCTACATTGTCGAAAAATGGTTACAAAAGTCCCCAATGATGATTCATGTCCTTTCAGAAGGTGTTTGATCTCCAAAACCCATTCGTAGTGTATATTTGTAGCCTAGACATCCTTACTTAGATTTTCCATGCTTTCTTCCAACTTCCCGCTCTTTCTACGCATGTTTTGGCCTTTAGTGCTAGGACCACCACCCTACTTGGGTGGTGGTTCCAAAACCGCCACCCAAAATAGGGTGGCGGTCCTGAAACTTCCAAATACCTGTATAGACGGGCTGGTCCTACCCTCTTTTCCATATTTTTCACGCATGTTTTAACATGTGAAGGTTCACTTAATTTCACTTTTTGCATGCATCCGTGAGCAAATTATCTAAAATTAGCTTTGATTTCTTGGTCCTCCTTCCTCCTTTTATTTGTAAATAGATTTAATAGGTTAGGAACTACTCCTTCTTTCCTTGAGGTTGAATGCACCTCCCATCCTCCATTCCTATATATTCCATGCTTGTATTGAAGAAAAAGGCCTAGAATTTTTGTGTATCTTGCATTGTATTGTTGTTACGATCTTGTTAAGAATTACATAGCCAAGCTCTGATCTCTTGTGCTATCTCTCTTCTACCTACATTGCATCCAGACTACCATCAAGCTACCATTTCTCAAGCGCCATCCTCCTACTGTTGTTCTTACATTCCCAATTCCTTAGACTCATATGAACACTCGGAGAAAGAAAGGAAAAACTGAGGGGACAAATTACTACACATATGGATTTACCTCTCATTATATGAATTCTAGGTTGGATTTTTTGTTTTATTTCCTTCATTCTTACAATTTATCATTGTTACATCATATCAAATAGAGTAGAAATCAATTTATTTTCATTTTCAAGTAATTAGTTAATTTCCAAGAGGTTTGAATCTTTCATAGCAACCCCCGTGACAGATCCTCTTCTTCCCATCCTTGTGGATATGAAGAGAGAATATCTGTAGGAGGTTGTCTACATATCATAGATTAATTGGAAAAGTTCTTGTTTTAGTTTCAATACACTCAACACATGAAAGTAACCACACCGACTTATTTTTCTTGTTTAGTTTTAGTGTAGAAGTAGATTTGGTTATCTATAATAGAAGTAAATTGTTGTTTGTGATTGTAATATTTCGTTTTGTGATTTGTTTAAATTAGTTTCCTTTCAATAGCAATATAGATTTTCACTTATTTAATTTTTACACTTGGACACTTCAAACAAGATCAACACTTAGATCCAATTTAGGTAAACAAACCATAGGAATTTACGCTACCCATTCATAGCCTCTAAATCTCCCCTTAGCCAACTCAATACTGAGAGATCACACTACAAAATCTTAGTCACTAATCCTCCTCTAGTTAGCCACACGCATTCAACATCGTCTACTCTGGAATGACCTCGAGGGGTTGGTTGTGGTTGAATATCATATGTAAGTTTTCATCCATACGAGTCTCCTCTAAAGGCGCCACACTTTCTTTCAAAAGGTCGGTTAGATTTGGATTTATTTAAAAACAAGTTGCTTCGTTTTATTGCATAAGCACTCATAGAGCCATGGCGGTTAGATGGAAAGACCTAGGTGGATGAGGTTTGGGGTTTGACCCCACCCCAATACAAAAAATTTTATTTTTTAAATTTAGCGAGAAAATTTGGAGAAACCACCAACTTTGGCAATGATTTAGTGGGAAAACCTCCTCCAACCCACTAGTTATAACTAAAACCAACCTAAACCTTTAGTGAGAAAAACCCTATTTTAGGGAAAAAAAAATTCTCCTATTAGGCATATTTTTTCATTCTGAGCAACATTTTCCAAAGGGGGATAGCTAAAAATTGCATTTTCAGCTAGTTTTTGCAATTCTTTACATTTTGGGTCGTATTGGGCTCTGGAGGCCACCAAGGCCCAAAAAAAAAAAATATTTACCTGTCATTCAATTTTTTCAAATTTTTGAATGTAATTATATGCTTCAGTATATTGTACTAATTTGTAGGTTGTCATAATCAACCGCAAACTTTATAACTACTCAAACCGCAGAATATTGTACTCAAAAATAATAAAATTTGCTTCAAAATAACTCACGAGATCCTAGATCTCATTTGTAGCATTCGGTATACACAATGTCCATGGGAAGCGCTTACAAAAAGTCATCATGACTACTACTACACTTAATGCCTAATATAGTTGTAAAATGTCGTTTGGGCATTGACCCTTTAAATCAACGAGGAGTAGTAAGGTCACAATGCACACACTATGAGCCATCCCATCCATCATGAATGATTGCACGACATAAATCAAGACCGAGAAATTATCTATTTATATAACGAAGTTAAGCACGCATATGAGGATATTTCTTTGAGTCGGTGTCAATAATCACACAAACCCCTTTTAGTATTGTCTTGGTACCATGTATTTAATTCTTTCACATACGTTAACACCTCTTTCACGTACCATCAGGGTATATAGAAAGGGTGAGCTTCTTCCACGTATTATTGGGTATATCAAAAGGGTGTGTATATAGAAAGGTTTGGTATATTGGACTGACGATATATAGATTGGGAGACCTTATACCTAGAGTGATAAGAGCCTAAAAATGGGCACCAATGCCCCCAAATTTTTTCTTCTAGATTCACAACTACTAAGAGGAAATAACTATGTTACATGGAAGACAAAAATCAAGACATAACTTGAGTTTGAAGAGATATGGCTGCTGTTGTGGATGGTACTCGACCATGTCAATAACCGCGATACAACACAACAACGAAAATTTGATGAAGCATATCAAAGGATAAATTCATCATATTTTTGGAGTGTCCGATGATGTGCAACCCCACATTCGAGATGCCAAAACATCCAAAGAAGTGTGGGATAAGTTAAGCATAGTATATGAGGCCAAAAACAAGAATGTCATATTGAATTTGTAGAGTTAGTTACACACACTGAAGTTCAAGAAGAATGAGAAAATTGAAGCTTTCTTAAGAAGATTTGAGAGTTGAGGGCTTCACTTCTAGCCCTAGGAGAAGTGGTCATAGATGATGCTCTCATTCCCATTGTTCTGAGAGCACTCCCTCTTCTTACCACATTTTTGTAACAACACTAAACGTGTTAGATACGATAGTTAGTTTTGACAAGCTAGTAAACCTACTACAACAAGAGGAAGCCATGCATAACAAGGATGATGAAGAGGAACATAAAATTTCTTCTCATCAAAAATGGAAAGGAAAAGGAAAAGGAAAACCTAATTCCTATCAAAAGTCCCAACATCAGAATCAGTATCAACATCAAGGGGACAAACAACAGAAGAAGAAATGTCCAATCTGTAAAAGAGGACATGAATTGAAAGATTGTTGGTATAATAATATAAGAAAGGTTCATCAAGAAACTCTAGACCTCAACACCAGAATCTCACAAGGGACATACAAACTACAATCAAGGGTAGAAAAATGGGAACTGGAAAAGAAGACCCCATCAACAAGGAAATATTGTTGAACAAGAAGAACATTCAGATAATGAAGACTTCTTGTACACTTCTCGATCAAGTGAACCTTCCACATCATATAGTGATGTCTGGTATGTTGATTTAGGATCCACTCATCACATGACCAACCACAGAGACTAGTTTAATTCAATGAGGGACACGCCTTCAAAAACCATGTTTCGTTGGGTGATGATTCTTCATATACAATCAGGGGATTGGAAACATTTCTCTACCCCTTGGTTCACGCAACTACAGAATATCAGATGTCTTATATGTCCCTAGGTTGACTAAAAATATTTTTTCAGTTAGTCAACTCCTAGATCACATCTTAAAAATTGACTTTGATAGTTATTCCGAAAAGAAAACATGTTTGATTTGAGACAAATCATGAGGCTCAAAAATAGTTACAAAAAAGCCTCCAATGTGGGATGCATGTTCCAACTTGATTTTATCCATAGAGATGATTAGGAACTTGTGGCTAAAAACTCTACCTCAACACAGTTGTGGCATTGGAGACTTGGTCATGTTAGTTTCAAGTATCTAAGACACTTTGCTTTGATGTAATATGGTACATGGGATACCATCTCTTCAGAAGGATACAAACAAGTGTCCTCACTACCTAGCAGGAAAACAACATAGAGCTTCATTCCATAAGAGTACATATTGAGCTCATGGTAAGCTTGATCTGGTTCATACCAATCTTTGCGGTCTAATGCAACCAAGTCATTCTAGATTTCAGTACTTCATGCTATGTGTTGATGACTATTCAAGAAAAATGTGGATTTTTTGTCTTCACAAGAAAAGTGAAGCTTTTGAAACCTTCAAGAAATTTAAAGTAGTAGTTGAGAATGAAACTGGTCATCACATCAGAACTCTCCACTCAGATCGGGGGAATTCACCAGTAATGATTTCAAAGACTACCTACAAACTCACGAGATTCATCGATGAATGCCTCCTTTACACACACTTTGTAGTAGAAAGGTGTTGTTGAGAGAAGAAATTATACTATCATGGAAATGGTGCGATGTATGATTGATGATTCTGGGCTTGCAAAGAAATTTTGGGTAGAAGAAATAAAGACTACAATGTATTTTTTGAAGAGAGTTCCCACATTTTCTCTTGACATAGTAACACCACAAGAAGCATAGTCAAAGTAGAAATCATCTATTGCACTCCTTAGAGTATTTGGGTGCAAAGAAAGTATGCACATACCCAAGCAGAATAGAAATGAAATTGGACATGAAGTCACAAAAATCATCTTCATTGGGTACGGTGAAGAGACTCTCGGGTAGATTGATGGATCCGAAGACCAAAAAAGTCTACACCAATAAAGATGTTGAGTTCTTTGAGAATAAGGAAGTAGAGAATCCTCCTCCGAATCACTTGATGTAGATTCTTCACCAGGTTGTAAAATAAAAATTGATGTTCCCACTGATGATGAAAGTGATGATGGGGATGATGGTGATGATATGATAGAACCACGACCCATGAGAACAATTCATTGTATGCCCAAGTGGTGTACTAGCACATTACGATATGCAATAATGGATGCTCTATCGGATACATCCACCCTTGGACCATGGACTCCTAAGTAAAGCAAGAGAATAGGTGAACTTTTATTTGATGAGTAGAGTTATTAAATCTGATGAGCCCTCTACTATCTAGGAAGCCCTACAGTCAAAATATTGGAAAGATGCCATGGACTCTAAATATCAGTCAGTAATGAAAAATAACACTTGGAAGCTTGTCAATCTTCCATCGGGAAGAAAACCATTGGATGCATATGTATATTTAAAACAAAGTACAAAGTAGATGGGACAATGGAAAATTATAAAGAGAGACTAGTAGAAATGGGTATGCACAAAAAGAAGGCATCGACTACGAGGAGACATTTGTTCCCATAGCTAAAATCAAAACGATTAGGATGATTTTTCTCTAGCTATAGAGTTTGGCTGAAAAGTCCATCGAGATGGACGTAAAAAGTTCCTTCTTAAATGGAGATTTACAAGAAGAAGTATATATGACTCAACCTAAGGGATATATAGTACCTAGTCAAGAAGCAAAGGTATACAGACTCAAGAAATATTTGTATGGCCTCAAACAGGCACCCTAGGCATGGTACATAAAAATTGATGAACATCTCATATAACATGGATTTTTTATAAATCCATACGATCCCAATCTTTACCTCAAAACACAAGGGGGAGAGATTGTGATTGTCGTTGTCTATGTCGATGATCTAGTCATCACTTTGGCGCTCAATGAGGATGATCGATGCAATGAAGAAAGATCTTAATCGATCATTTGACATGATAGATCTCGGGCTAATGCACTATTGTCTTGGATTGGAAGTATGGCAGAAAGATAATCACATATTTTTTTCTCAGATGAAATATACCAAGATAATGCTTGAGAAATTCAGGATGATGGATTGCACACCGATTGCTACACCTATGGAGAACAAATTGTAGTTATCTCATTCAAATCCATCTCCTAAGGTAAATTCCACTCTCTATCGGCAGTTGATTGGGAGTCTCATTTACCTGACCTACACTAGACTAGATATCAACTTTGTAGTAAGATATCTATCCAAGTTCATGTAGGAACCCAAATTTTTTCATTGGAAAGCAGCAAGGTGCATCTTGAGATATCTCAAAGGATTAATGGATCTTGGTCTAGAATACAAGAAGAAGGAAAATTCTTATTATCTAGATATACATATTTAGATCATGCATGGACAATATTGATGACAAAAAATCCACTTCGGATTTGTATTCTTTATGGGATCGGAAAAATATCACGGGAATCAAGAAACAACACTTTATTTCTTGTTCTTCCACAAAATTCAAGTATCATTTCGCTGTAGGAGAAGTTGTCTATGAAGTGATTTGGCTACATTGCATACTTGAAGGAATTGGAATACCACAAGACAAACTAACCACCATGTATGTTGACAATGAAGGTGTTCTCAAAAAAATGTTCGCAATTCGAGTTTTCATGAAATAACAAAACACATTGAGGTACATGTTCATTTCATACTCGATCATGTGTTGAAGCACAATATACATTTGAGTTTTTCCAACAACTGAACAAAGAGCAGATATATTCACGAAGTCACTTGCACATGAAAATTTTGAGTTGTTTAAAGAGTTCCTCTCCTCATCCCTTAAGACAATGCAAAATTAAGGGGGAATATTAAGATAATTAATTATGCATTGTATAATTAATTAATTATTATTATAACATTATTACATTAATTATTTGTATAATTTTATATGGTTTTATTAACCATATTTGGCTTATTATATTCATGGGTATAATTTTTATGTTGTTATAACAATTATGTCATTATTCATTTATGCTTCCCGGATGTATTTTGGAAGCTACTGTATTTTAGTTTGTTGTTGCATAGTTGCAACTCCATATTTGTTTGTATCCAGAGATCCAATATGTATAAATATTGTATCCTACACTATTGTATTTGATTGATTTCACATTAATAAAATATACATGCTTCCGTCCCTATTTTTGAAACTACAATTTCCAGCTCATCATTAATCAAGTCAAAGGTATCTATCAATGTAAAAATTAGATCCTTCAAAAGTATAAGGACATCGTTGACTTCCTCCTTAGAAAATTTGATTTATACACCATCTAAACCATCCCTCGGTCATCCAATTGCTTCGTAGACACTATGGCTTCCCTTTCCTCTCTCATCCCTTGGTCTATAGAATATTCTAAACTATCCATTATTGTACACCATATTGATAAACCAACTTATATTAGTGAGTTACTAGGTGTCAATCTCATCGAATCCAATCCTCATGATCTTTGGTATTCTCAAATATTTGACTATCTTTCTCAATCCATCATCCCCTCTAACCTATCTAAAAATGGTAGGAGGTCATTTCTTCAACATACTAACCGCTATGTCATCCTTGGCGGCATCCTCTACAAGTGTGGCTTTGATGGCATCTTGCTTCATTTCCTTAAGTCTCATGAATCCACTCGAGCTATCCAAGAAGTCCACAACGATATATGTGGTTTCCATTTTAAATTTTTAGATGTCACCAAACACGTCCTTCACATGGGTTATTATTGGCCCTCTCTTAATCAATACTACTGTGAATACATTAAGAAATGCATCAAATTCTAGCAACATTCCAATCTAATATGAATTCCTATTCAGGACTTGTAGCTAGATCATGATATTTTTTCTTTCTCACAATGGGGACTAGACCTTGTTTACCTCATCAATCTACATTCCTCTCAAATCCATCATTTTAGCATCATCACTACCGATTAGTTCACCAAATGGATGAAAGAAACTCCACTCACATCAACTAATGCTAATCAAATCATGAAATTCATCTATCAGCACATCATTTTTCATTTTGGTGTCCCTCATAAAATCATCATGGACAAAGGAAATTCCTTCAAAACAAATACCTCAAGAATCTTTACAAATCATTTAATACCAAGCTTAACATCTCTTTTCCATATTATCCTCAAGCTAACGGCTAAGTCAAAGCCACTAACAAAATTCTTTACAATATCCTCACCAAGACTATTGATAAATCAGGTCATAATTGGCATCTTCACATCCCCTTCACTCTTTGGGCTTATCGGACTAGCATCTTCACCTCTATGGGTAATACTCCTTTCTCTCTCGTTTACGGCTCAAGTCATTCTTCCTCTATAATTCCAAATCCCTTCTTTGCATGTTTCTCTTCACGACTTTGTTTCGGAAAAATATTATCTCTAAGAGTGTTTATCACATCTTGAGTTATTAGACGAACATCACCTTCTCACTCTTAAACATCATCATGTTTATCAAGAGCACATCAAACATGCTTATAATAAATATCTCAAGGAATGCGAATTTAATATCGGTGACCTTATTCTTAAAGAAATTACAAACGTCACTACTCTAGAAAGGAGCCAACGTGAAAGTTTTCTCCCAATTGGATTAGACCCTATATTATCACACATAATTACGGGTCTAGAGCCTATTGTTTGGTTTTTGCTGATTGTAAACCGTAGAAAATGAACCTCTTAGTACATTGAATTGCACCTTTCTATTGTTAACACAATTACCATCGTGAACTTATTCATCCTATTAGTCATCAATTCATCATTAGCCTATTCCAAATTTCATCGTAATGATCTTGAATTATGTGGTCTACCATCACTTTCTATCTACGACATTGAATATGGGAACCATGGCTCTACTTGTAGCATATTCCTTATGGATAGGTTCTTCCTTCTTAGTGAGAACTCCTTGATTGTTACATCATCTTCCCTCTTCTCCACCTATTAAAACCATGCTAAAGGTCCATAGGTGTCACTTGTACATTATCTATCCCCTCCTTAGTGGTCTACCTAGCTATCCTCAACTCTTCCATAAATAATCAAAATTCCTAGATGTTCATCTAAAAAGCTATCATATCCAAGAAAACAAATTTCTCCCTAAAAGGAAAATTGTTCATAAAAGAAAAAATATCAAAGTATAAAATTATCCCTCAAACAAAATATATCATGTATATCATATCCTACCATTTCATAAAAAGTAAAATCCAAAATTTAAAAGAATAAAAGTGTAATGTAGACCACTCCCTCGAAGGATGGCTACCATCACATATCATGTCAATGAAGGCTTCCCGCATTGATCAACCTTCTATATACTCAAAATTAAAAGTATTAAATTTTCAAAAGAAGGAATCCTAAGAAAGCTTCCTGCATCGATCAAATTTTTCATCTATGGAAAACTTCCCACGTTGATCAATTTTTTCCATATTTTGCAGAGTTGAGGCATAGAACTAGGAACACCCACCCATGGAGAATATATTTTCCATGTGTACAAGTGTCATCCAAACACTTATGTCATGTTGACATTAGGTCTATAAGATAATTTTTCACACTTTCCCTCATGACCACTTGGGTTACTAAATATCGATGGTTATGTGTTAACATCTTCTAACGGTTGTAAATGCATTTCCTTGATTGGCTCCTTTTCTTGTTTACCTCCAATCTGGTTCACGTTTTTATCTAACATCTACTATATCCATAACCATAATAATCATCAATCCATAAATCATTATAATAAAATTCATCACATCATCATCACATCTAAATCCATAATCCAAGACCATAATAACTAAATCCATAATCCAAATATCTACACATAATCCAAATTCCATCAACATCATAATTAAGTCCATAATAATCATCACAATCTAACATATAAATCAATCATCACATCTACATCTAATCCAAAAAAACCATAATCATTCGAATCTAATCCATGACATCATAATAAAACATCCACATCCAAAGCAACATCAAAACTACAAATCAACACATGACACATGATTAATCGCAACAAAAACCATATATATATCATAAATCCAAATATATGTATACATCAAGTCACAGGACACTAAGGGTCATGTCTCAATCTAGATACATCATCAAAAATAGTAAACTCTACATCTGACAGTCTCAAATCTTGCTCCCTCAGGGCAAGTTCCTAAATCATCCCCGCACCTCATCATGGCCACATCTTGTTGTGGCTACCCCACACTCACCGTATGTGTCCTGATGGCACCGCGTAACCCACTCCTTATTTTTCAGCTAGATAGGCTGCATATCTAAGAGTCTATGGTAGCCTTGATGTAAAAATCCTCTTATAATATCAAGCCTTGACATCTAGTGCTCTATATAACTCCAAGGTTACAATACCTAGAGGTTTCATTTGTCCAAAATTTCTATGATGTGGTTAGTACACCACTCTCGACTTTGTAACCAATATAAGACCAAGATCTCCATATTGTTCTCTATAATCCTCTCTATGTATCCTATATTTATATCACTACTTCCCGTGACCTTTTCATTCTCCTAGTGTAGGACCATGCCCTCCTATTGTGTCACCTCTCACTCCTACAAGGATTTCCCCCTCTATGTGGGATGAATTGCACTTTACACATAATTAAGATTTCTCTACAGCCCCTCCATCATCTTGCTCATTACCTCTCGGTGCCACATCCTCCTCCTCTCTGAGTACATGCACAACTCATGATACACCATGTAAATAATGTTGTGCAAATGAAAATACTATCCATGATCAATAATTATGAAAATTACTTTGATCTAATACACAAAATACATGAAATAGCTACACAAGATGACAATAATTAAAATTAGCAACACTATATTTTTCTCACACTCATTTTTTTATTTATTCACTATTTCAATACACTCCATTATATAGGAGATGTATAATAACAATCCTCACAAAAACCTTTGTCTCGCATATACAACCATACACCCGCATGGTTTCAACCTCTCACTAATATAATAATAAAACAACACTAATTGTTTTATTATTCTAACTTACTAACTTACCACATACTAACCACATTTTACATTTACTATTTACATTTACATAGTAAATGTACTTTCATTAATTTTCCAAATAATAAGTACACATGTAATTATTATTCACCCATACATATACAAATGGAGCATTAAGATATATTTCCTAACAATAATATCTACCAATGACATGTGTCAATGTCCATGGGAATCTAGCATCCCCCCAATATAGTAGTGCATAGCTAGAAATTTACATCATAACTAGGAATATCAATCTAATCCTTGCTACACCCCACTCATATCATGTCTCAATATGGAAATCCTAGATGTAATAGTAATATGTGGGGCATATACTCCAAAAAGCCATGTCAGTCAAGACCCCCAATATACTACCCACTTTGTAATCGGATAAATCTTCTCACCCTATATAGGAAGCCTCAAGATGTGGTATATATCCTCGAGTGTGAAGGCCATCTCACACATCCTAAACCAAAATGTGCATGTCCACACATCCCACCTATCCACTAATGCAATCATAAGTCCCACATCTCATGGAATCTACTGGTAATGAAAAATCCACCTAATCCAACCGTTGTCAAGTGGTCCCACTTAAGTCTATAACATATCCTCTATCTAATAAAAAAGGGAAGGTAATATGTCTCATAGATATAAGGTCTCTCGGGCCTATAAAATCAATCAAAATAGCAATCATTAGAACTCTCATCATCCAAAATCAAAAGCAAGTAAAATATATGAAGCCAACCCTAATCGACACCGACCTAGGTTGGGTCGATGCCTCTTAGCTTGGGTCCACACCCTTTTAGGCCCATTCAATGGAAACCATACCCAGCACCAAAGACTACACCTTGCGCACGACCCCAAAATTTGTAAAAATAAACAAAATCAACAAAAAACAAAAAAATGCTTTAAAAAAAGCTAGGGTTTAGGCTCTTACCATCTTGTGGGTCCTCTAGCACTTCCTCGCTACTCCTCTAACCTTCATTTCTCTCAAAATATGTCTCTTTTATACTTAGAACTCTTGATCATCACTTCACACCGTGTAAATGAGCTTAATTAGCCAACCCTTGGGCTTATATAGCCCACTAACCCTGGTCATCACCAACCCCCTTGAGTCACCACTACTTTACCCTAGTTGTCATTGATCACCTCCACCATCGTCGAATCAACTCTATCATTTTGATTCAAGTCACTCATTTCCTTCTTTGATCAATCCTTCCTTTCAAATTATCTTTTCTTCCACTTTTTCCTTGAAGTGATATTCTTATCACATCCTTATTGTGTCCCACATAAGCTTCGTTATATATCGTATCTTTTGCATCATCTCACTTTTGTTGCCATTGTTGTGTTCCGTCTTGGGGCACCATTATATTATTCTTCATCATATCACCATTATAGCCATATTTTGTTCCCTCTCAGAAACCATTATCTTAGATAACTTTTCGTACCACCCAGATGCATCTTTTTGATTCCTCCTATTGGAAAGGAAATCGCATTCACTTTTTTGCCCATCCCCTAACCTTTTTGAAATGACCATTGTCACATTTTTTTACACATATTTGACGTTTTAATTTGAAATTTTGGTCCCACAAAATGCACATCTATTTGAGTGGATTCCCATTGATTACCTCTATTTTTCAATGGTTATTTTTAACTCACGGATTGTAGGACATTACCATCATCTCTATCAGGTCATAGTTTGTTCCCTCACCAAGTGACTCTTAAATCACCGGCCTTATTTTTATTTACTTTTTTAGTTTTTATTTATCCTCGTCCAGATATCTTATCCCCTCATCTCTTTTCTCATCATTTCCATCATTTCTTCATCTATCTCTTTCAAACTTGTGATTGAATTCCTTTGTGTCATCATCCCTAGTCTACCGGGGGAGCACCCTATCAATCATCTTCTCATCATTTTTTCTCATGGCTTTCCCAACATGAACCAATAAAAAAGGAGAAAATGTAGAAACCAATTTTTTGTATCATAGCTACCCTTCATCCCGCTGCTCTCTCTCCTTCATCTTTTCATGTATATACCTCTCTTTCCTTTTGAATTCCCTTTCCCTCCTAAATTCAATTTATCCCACTTACAATTTTTCCCACTATTTAATCAACCTTTTCTAATCATTCCTAATCAAATCCTCATTTAACTTGTTTATCCTTCATAAATTCTCATTTAACTTGTCTATCCTTCATAAATTCTCCATTTTATTTAATGATTTCACCTCTCCATGGCCTTAATTTAATAATTTCCATCCTTCACCTACCCATTTATCTTCTCTATGCTACCCTAATTCATCCTAATCCTTCAAACCCTAATCTCACCTCTTATGAGCTCCTTATCTCAAGCTCACCATCTTCCCACCATCCAAATGGATGGGTCCTCATAATCGCGATGACCATACGAGTCATCATTGACCCTATAAAGATGCCCCTACCCCTCCTACAAAGATGTAATTTTGAAGTCTTCAAGTGATCTTGTGACATTGCTTTATTTTGTGATATCTCTTGCAGCTGGTACAACCATCTTGAAGCCCTCTTAGAGATCTTTGAGACCATATTTGGGATATTTTAAGTATTATTTTATCATTGCATATTTGGTCCCATTTTAACAACTATCATCATCAAATCTTTTACAGGTTCAACTATCATCAAGAGTTCTTAGCCTCATCCATTCTCAAGCCCTCATTTTTTTGTCTACATATCTTTGTTTCACCCATCCATTTCCATCAAGTCTAGATCATCCCTAGTCATCGTTGACCTAACCTCTATTTTTTGCATTCTTCTTTGTAATTTGGATCCCCAACCATCCATTTTCTATCTCTACAACCATCTAACTCTTATATCTTACCATTTTTCCCCTCTTGTCATCTCGTATATGTTTTATCATCCCCCAATCACAATCAACCCGCCACGATCGTCATCGACTAGATCTACCTTCATACCGCTTATCATCACTTTCCATAATTTTATTGCATCCTTTCAATCAGATCTAGATCCATCTTGTTCAAAGAGTGTTCTACCTTTAGCTTAGATCAACTTCAAATCTAGTTATAAGAAGACTTACAGACCTATTTTTCTACATTTTCTTCTCATCTAGCCCCATCAACGTCAACTAGCCTTCTATAGTCTCGGGTCATCAACGATCCACCCAAGTTTGATTTACTTTGCATGCATTTAGACTATATCTACATTTTATCCTCTTCATTGCTTTTTAATCTTTGTTCCATTTCAGATTCTACATTTCCTGCTACATCCAATTTATCAATATTTGATTTTATCTTATCTTTATCAAAATGAGGGTTGACATCCATCCTAGGAATTTTTTACTTATAAGGAGTGAAATAATTAGAAACCCTCCCATCTATCTATTAATCCATCCTTTGTTGAGTTATCTTGATTTGTAATTCCTTTAGCTTAATGTGGAGAAGGATATTTTGTTTTCACCCGTTCACATCATCATCCCATCTCAAGGTACCTTAAACCCTTGCATATTTGGAGTTAATTATTTTCTTTAGTACTATTTCACTAATCTAAATAGGAATGAGGAAATTTTTTCAATATAAAATTCAAGATTTACATTTCAATTATAGTTATACAATATAAGGAAATGTAATCTCATTCTAAGATGCTCCCTCTAGTCTCATATATTTTGTGACTAGCACTCCTAATTTAATTAGATCATCATTTGATTTAATTAGATATTTTCATCTTGATTAGATACATCACCTCGGAAATTAAAATAGGTTCCGCATATGATTTCTACTTGAAAAATATGTCTGGATCCATGTCATGCTCCTTAATTATTTTCTTTAGTGTGTTGTTTTGTTTATTAAGAATAAAAAGTTTTTCCTTCATTGAAATAAAACATTTAAACTTTTACATGCATTCTTCATATGAAGATCCAAGACAATACTTCATTCTTCAATTTTTCATATTTTGACTGCATTTGAAAAAATAAATATTATTAGTTAAAAATTTAAAATATGTAAAACTAAAATATCATTGCAAAGAAAGAGTTAAACTTATAATAGCTTTATCTTTCCACATTTGTAATGACAACAAGGTTTTTTTCTCTATCCCATTTTTTATATTAAGCTTGGGCTTCACCATTTAAATTTTCCAACCTAGTTAAAAATTACATCCAAAACATTATCATTGTAGTCATTGCTTACTGTAATGACACCTAAGAGATATTGATTTAGTAATACATCTACCTTTTAGTTAAACATTGGTCATTGGTGTTGTCATTGATGTCAAGTGACATTGATGGAAAAGGAATGAATGGTGAAGTGAATCTCAATCAGAGGCATGAAGTTTGATTGGTAGTGTCTTATCAGTGGTGTATTGAACATTCGTGATGGATTCGTGGCAATGCACGCTTAGTCAGTGAGGTAGGAGTCCACTGGAGGTATGGAAATGGTTGGTAAACTTGATGTAGGTGTTCTACAAGTCATACATGATGATTCTAGAAAGAGAAATAGTTTCTAGAGTGAGTAACAAATCAATTTTTGGGAGTCACAATTGTAACTAGCTCATTTAGGCCTATTTCTAGAGCCTAATGAGGTGTAAGAGCTAAATTCAGGTCATGAAAAGACTAGGTAAGCATGGTAAAAACCTAATTATATGGCCTAGGGAATTTATGAGAAGTCATAAGGCTTCATTTATCTCCTGGAGGAAAAATTCAAAAGTTCACCAAAATTGACTTTGAGGACTATAAGTGTTTAATGAGGTAAATGAGATAGTTATGAGATGTACAATAAAATTTATGGATAACAAACCTATGAAGTGTGTAGAGGGGTTTTTTGTAGTGCTTCATGCCAAATTTCATCAAGTTTTGAAGAGGTGTGTGAAAGTTATGCAAGTTTTCCTAAAACTAGTTTCTTAAGGAATGTAAATTGAGCACCCATTCTTAACATCCAAGAAAAAATGTCAAGAATTATTTAGATAAATCATAGAAGGAATTTTTAAAGAGAAATTTTAGCCTGATTTTTGTGAAATGTTTGAGGAAATTGGTTAAGAAACAAGGAAGTTATGAACATTTTTCTAACAAGTTGTTTCTCTCTCCAGGTCTTAGTGAGCCCCTCCTAAATCAATATCATATAATTCTTGCTAAGTCATGCATAATTGCACTATATGAAACTACTTTGTTTCTGCAAATCTTGTATTTTGGTTCTATTTTGAAGGTTGTAAGCTAAACCACTAGATGGGATAGCCTGTGGTTGATGTCCTCTCACTGATCTTAGGTTTCTCATGCATTTATCTTGGTTAATTTATGAAAACTCAATTCCTTTTCCTTCTTACAATCTAAGTGTAATCATGTAACTCAAGATTTGAAGACTATGCAAGTCCTTGTAGAACATTTCGGTGACTTGACTCAGTGAATTGAGGAAAAAATTGTGATAACCACCATATATAATACCAAGAAAACATGATGGATCTTGAAATTGTTGTGATCAAGTGTTAGAATTATCTAGCTTGATATATTTTAAGTAACTTTGTATATTGTGCTCAAGATTAATAGAAAGACAATGCATATTGTTTTAAATCTACATGTTTCTCACAAAATCATTCTTTGTTATGGTGAGTGCACTGGTAATGTGATAATTTAAGGGTTAAGAGTTTCTCAAGATATTCCTTAGACCAAGTGGATAATGTCTTGCTCTCAAATATTTGATCTCTCAAAATAGTCAAAGGACTATGCTCTCGGTCTAAAATAAGGAAAAATATTCAATCATGAAGTATAAAAGATGAACTGAAATTATGTTAGGAAGCTCGGATGAGGTTTCTCCTAAAGTGAAATGACAAGAAAAAAAGTCACAAACTAATAGAAAACTAGTAACTAGTGACTAGGTTTGAATATCAAAACCTTTCGAGCTAATCTTTGAAGCGTGAACTAATTTGTCTCAATTTTTGTCATTAAAATCAATCGTATCTTGTTAAAAACTACATTCCATTGTGTAATTGAAGTTAACAAAGAAATGTCTCTTTTGATAAGTTTGAAATCCTTAGAGGTTATGAATGTATTTTCCCTGAAATTGGAAGGTCTTTAAGATCTTTATTGGTGTAAACATCTTGTGAGTTTAGTTATATGGTTTGCTCATGCTCAAAATGAAGTCTTATGAGCCTTCACAATAATTGAAGAGTGATTAACAATAAGAGTTGAAGACTCATAGTGCAAAGGTGAGGGAAAGGATTGTATAAAATAGCTTTAGAACCACTACACATGTTAAAGCTTGAGTTAAACACGAAAACATGATTTATGTTGGATAACATAAAGTGTTTAGGATATACATTACAAAAATATGTAAGAATGATCAAATTACAACTTGTCGGTGAAGGAGAATGTGTGATGGAAGTCCATAAGTCTAAAAGATGCCATTTCTATCCTTAGAGTGTCTTGAATCAATCTAGAAAAATCTAACAACATAATAGTCTTCTCGTTAAGAGTAGTTATAACTTTATAGGAGTCTTCTTAGGAGGCTGAAGTTACCTTTTCATATTCTTTTGGCTTGAATTTTAAAGGTAGGAAGATGATAATTCCATCATAATGAAGTTGAAAAGTTCAAAAGACAAAGTTTTTCAAAACTCTATATAAAAGGGAAAAATCTTGGAAACGTAATTGGTTGTTGATGAAGTGAAAATATCTCAGAATGCAAGTTGAAGAGGTGTGAAAAATGATGATGTGAATATAAGAGTACAATAGAGCATAAAATTTTAGACTTTATGAAGAATAACAAGTGGATAGTTGTATGAGACATCAAAGGCATGAACAAATAAGTGAGAGAAGAAGGTGAATGTGAAGTGTTGATGCTTGGAGAGGTGGAAATTAAGTTGAAGACAAACCAAATATAGATAGTTAAATAAATCGAAAATACATTCGTAGAGCTAGTAGATGAAGATTATTTCATTTTTAATGCAAAACATAATAATTTATATTGATGAATGATCAATGTATCATGAATAGAAGGATGTGACAAATATACAAGGGAATAATGAACATGTCAAAGAATGAGGTAGTCTGAAACTTAATATTTTGTGATGTCAATAACCTATGAAGCCTCAGCAGAGACATAAGTATAGGTGTAAATGAATAGAGAAATATCATGAATGTATGAAAATAGTCTTTCCAATGAAAGTGTATGCAACAAATTGATAGATAAAATCTTGATAAAATGAAAGGTTGAAATGATCTTGTATGACAGAGGTTAATGTGGATTCACTGAAGAAGAGCATTGTGAAATGAGCCTTGCATCTTGATTAGATGATCAAGAGAGATAAGTTAGTAGTAGAGAGAAGAAGAAGAATGAGACAATTTATAGGTCATTATCATTTGTGTAAGACAAAAAATTATTGTGATAATTTTTTTTATTGAGTCTAAGTTGTAGCTTAGTAGGTGGGGAGTTTTAGCTTCCATGTGAGTTGAAGCTCACTAAAGGTCAGTTGTAGTTGAACCAAACTTGGGAGTTGAAGCTTCTAGATAGGTTGAAGCTTGTCAAAGACTAAGTGGCTTCTTGGTCAAATTTTGGAGTTATAGCTCCAGGTTGAGTTGAAGCTCAACCATGAAATCAATGTAATAAATATAGGACAATTTGGTCCTGAGCATAGTTCTTAGTTTTAGTGGTTTTTCCCGGTTGGGTTTCCCACATTAAAATTTGTGTCTCTATGTAATTTCTTATGCTATTTTCTTGTGTGTGGTTTTATGGAAAATAAATTGTAAAATTTTAATACGACATTGATTCATCCCCCTCTAGGGGTCTAGTTTCCAACTCTTTGTTGGACCATTTTGAACTAAAACAAATAAATAATTTCTTTACGAATAGTTGTGAAAATGGGAATTTATTTCCTTTACCAAAGCTTTGGCTCAATTCCCATGTTTTCAAAGTCTCTAAATCTTACATAACAACAAAATTAATAGTATCATAACATCTCTCTGCCAACAAATTATGTAATATAAAATTAGTTAGTTGATCATTAGATGGTGATACTAGTATCTGTGTTAAAGAGGGTGTGATATATGGCGAACTTGGATATTTGTGCCTATAAAACAAGATCAATTTGGGGCATTTGTGAGGTATGTATTATATTATGTGGATTAAAAGTAGTTAAATCCCTAATATAACTCTTAATACCCAAGAAATCATCATCAAGCTATTTTTTTGTAAAATGGTGGTGCTCATTGCACTAGGTATACCACCCAAAGAGAAATTTGGAAACTATGTTCTTGTTAGAATTGTGCCACCACTTTGAGCTGAAAATATATTTGTTTCCCATTGTATGAACTTATCTTTGTAGTTGATTCGTAAACTGTAGTAGACCCCATACTATTAAATAGTTTAAAACTAGATATTGATTAAATCTCAATTTCTTGATTTAAAATAAATGAGAAATTGATCCAAAATCTAATTTAAAAGTGCACAAATATTGAATTGAAAATCTAAATTTAAAATGATTATTCGTTTCCATTTTACATGATCAAAAGGATCAAAATATGATTTTTGAAATCATTGTGAAAGTGTTATAATCACATATAATTGATTTAAATCTGATTTGAATATGTAAATAATAAGAAATAATAGATGCATATGAACACACAACATGAAAATTGTTTACGGAGTTTGGCGTAAAATTCCTACATCTATGGGTTTAATCAAATCAATCCATTAAAAATTGATTGTAAGTAAATTAAAAACTCACAATACCATAATGGAATAATAAAACCTATAAAAATTATACCATCAGACGTTCAGAGGACTCATATTACATTTGGTAACATCTTCTACCTTCCTAAATTACTTACACATGTTTAGTTTCCCTTAGGTATCCATCAAAAGAAACTATAAAAACTTCCAATAATGAAAAAATGAACATAAAAATAGGAAAATAATCAGTCCATATGGAGCATCTATGAGTTTTAAATAATTCTCCATACCCTCTAAAAAGATAAAAATGCCCCTATAATGGCTTAAATCACCATTTTATATAAACTTCCCATTACAAATAATACCAATCTACATACCATTCCCCTTCAAATACCAACTACCCCATTTTATACCTCTTGCAATTGGTTTTGTATTGGTGAGGGCTTTTATCCTTTTGGACAAAGGTGATCCATAGGGATCCATAAAAACACACCACTTCATTAGTTCCATCAGCACCAAGAAGGAGAAATAAGAAAAATGAATAAAATGAGGTAAACGGAGGTTTTGGAAGGAACCGCTACTCAGTCAGGCATAGTGGTGGTTTTAGAGACACCACCCTACGGGGTGTGGTGGTCCTAAAATCACCACCCGCCTAGGTGGTAGTCCTGCGACTGCCGGTTTGCTCATGGTGGCAGTCTTGTCACTTTAGAATAGAAAAGAAGAATGGAACGAATGGACATGAACTTGAAGTGCCCAGCCATGTCTCTTCCCTTCCATGCCCTTTCACATCCTCCAGTGCATGGGAGGAAATGGGAAGGCCTATAAATGCATGAAAGGAGCAAGAGAATGATCATTCAAGATCCAAAGAGATCAAGAAGTAGAGTTTAATGAGAGCAGTGAGCAAGATCTTCAGTGCTGGAATGGAATTATAGGAGCAAGGTGTAGAAACAGAGTAAGAAAGTAATTGGAGAGAAGTTTTACATTGTTGCTTCTTTTCATACTTATTATAATTTGTAATTGTCTATATTAGACCAATAAAAGTGGGAAGAAAGAGCAGTTTCCCTTCCCGACTAGTTTTCCTCCATTGGAGGTTTCCAGGATAAAATTGTTGGTGTGAAGTTTGAATTCTTTCCTTCTCTACAATTTCCTTTCTATAGCACTAGATAATCAATCATGAAGATCTATAATTTTTCAAGTAAATCTTTCATTTTCCAAAGTTGAAAGTAGAACAACATAATTGTGTGATTCGTAGAGTTCCAAAGTAGAAGTTTACGGATCATTTTGGTATCATAGATGATTATATATCCAGGACTGTGGTATTCAAATCTTTCTTGTGATTTTGTATGACAATGACAAGGTCCAAAGGTGAAGAAGTTTTACCTTACAGTCATATATTTCTATGAAGAATTGGAAATGAGATTTCGAGCTCAAATGGAGGAAGAGAACTTGGTCCGTAGAGTCAAGATGCTAGAGACCATGATGGATAGATTGTATAGGAAACAAGAAGAGCTTTCAAATCTTCAAAGACAGATTCGGTTAAGAAATATTCCATGGACTCACTGTTTGAGCACTAGGAAAAAAAAATTGGTATCGGAAAGATCCACGAAGAGGAAGAATGGGAAGAGCATGAAGAGACACCAATTGTAAGTGAGAAGGTAAAATCTGCACATACACCTTTTAAAGTTGAAACAAAAGTGGAAATAAAGAATTTTGAAGGAAAAGTAGATGCAGAATTACTGGATAAATGGCTAAAACAAATGGAAGTCTACTTTAGTGTGCATAATGTCACTGAGGCACAAAGGATCACCTTTGCACATCTCAAAATGGAAGGTCATGCTCTGGTTTGGTGGGAAACCCATCTAGCCACTTGTGAGAAGAAGAAACGTCCTATTGTCAATACTTGGAAAGGTTTTAAAGAATTGATTAGAGCTAACTTCTATCCTATTGGCCATAAGACTAACATGATGATTAAGTGGTAGTACTTTAGACAGGGAAACGGTCAAAGCGTGCAAGACTACACTACAAAATTTCAAAGACAAGCCATGTTGCTTAATATGGACTTGGAGGATGAGGACATTCTGACCAAGTATTTGGGAGGACTTCACACTCACCTTCGGAGGAAGGTAATCTCCACGAAGCCCAAGGATCTCAATGAAGCTTGTATACAAGCATACTACATTGATGACGAGAAGAAGCAAGGAGAAATAGAGCCAAAGGGAGACCAGTCAATAGAACAATAGGACAAAGAACAAGGGAAGACAAGTAACAAAGGTAAATGGAAAGGTAAACATGTCACTACTACTTTGCATACTTGTAAAGATCCTAATAATTTATGTAAGAATTGTGATGTAAATGGACATATTGATGCCACATGTTGGAAGTTACATCTAGAATTGCACCCAAAGCACCAAACCAAGGATTCCAAGAAATCCATGGCCACTGTGAAGACAGAAAGAGAGGTGGAGATTGAGGATGATTCGGATGTAGATGAGAGGTTGGGATGCATGGCCACTAACATGTATGGGCAGCAGAAGAAGAAGATATGAGTAAGTTATTTCAAATCAGAATCCAAATCAAGAAGACTAAGGTAAACGCTTTAGTAGATTCTGGTTCTCAGTCAAATTTGATTTCTGATGCGGTTGTAGAACAGCTTGGTCTAGAGACTTACGCATCCACATCCATACCCACTAGGATGGGTGAAGAAGGGTGTAGAAATACAAGTTACAAGGAAGTGTAAGTTTCAATTTGGGATAAATACCCAATACATAGATGTATTAGAGGTTGATATTATTCCACTTGATGCATTTGACGTTGTCTTTAGAAGTCCTTACTTGTATGCCAGGGATGTTGTGTTCACAAGGAGGGAGAACCAGTATAGATGGGTCAAGGATGGAGTCATTTTTAACATCCAGGAACACCAAACAAATCAAAGAAGGCTATGGTAAGTGCCAACCAAGCACAAAGACTTATTTAGAAAATCATCAATTTTGTTTGCTTTCATTAGAAGAAAAGCAAAATGGACATGAGAGCATGGATATTTCTGACCAAAGGATGGAGAATTTGGATAGCACTTGTCAATTTTTATAGAAGAAGCCACCACAGAACTGCTCATTCAAGGAGAAAAACAAACTTCCGCTATGCAATCACCGTATCTACCTACGGATTCACTAGACCTGACCATGGGGTAGCAAGAAGAAGAGGAGATATAAGGAATGGTGGTGACTATAGCAGTAATGTACTTGGGGAGGATTCATCCAATCCATCTCAAGAGACAAAGACAATCAAAAGAAGGACTAAACCACTATAGTATGGGACCTTCGCCATACTTGAGCAAGTTAAAGAAGAAACCTTCAAGACATACTTCATGTAGATGCATGCAATAGCAAGTTGCAAGAGCTCACATCCACTAATGCCATCTATGCATGAAAAAGAAGGAAAGATACAAAAGTTACCTTCCAAAGAGGATTGTACTTGAGGCAACTTAGAGGAGGATGTAGCACTGGAGCAACAAACTAGATATCCATAGGAGTCTTGGCAGATTAGACGAGAGAAGACACCAAGGTAGACCCGGTGGTACTCGAATGAGCACGAGAGGGAGTTGATTCCTCTACCACTCCCCCACTAAGCTTTTGTGGGACCAAAATCCTCCTAAGTAGGGGAGGTATGATCCATAGGGATCCAGAAAAACACACCACTTCATCAGTTCCATCAGCACCAAGAAGGAGAAACAAGAAAAATGAATAAAATGAGGTAAACAGAGGTTCTGGAAGGAACCACCACTCTGTGTAGAGTGGTAGTTTTAGAACCACCTCCATGTAAGGGTGGCAGTCCTAAAACTACCGACCACCAACTAGGTGCAATAGTCTTATGACCACCGGTCTACTCGTAGATCGGTGGTCTTGTCACTTTAGAATAGAAAAGAAGAATGGAACATGAATGGATGCAAATTTGAAGTGCCAACCATGTCTCTTCCCTTCCATGCCCTTTCACATCCTCCAGTGCATGGGAGGACATGGGAAGGCCTATAAATGCATGAAAGGAGAAAGAGAATGATCATTCAAAGATCTAAAGAGATTGAGAAGTCAAAGTTTAATGAGAGCAGTGAGCAAGATCTTCAGTGTTGGAATGGAATTGTAGGAGCAAGGTGTAGAAACAAAGAAAGCAAGTAATTGGAGAGAAGGTTTACATTGTTTCTTCTTTTCATACTTATTATAATCTGTAATTGTCTATATTAGACCAATAAAAGTGGGAAGAAAGAGAATTTTCCCTTCCAAACTAGTTTTCCTCCATTGACAGGTTTCCAAGATAAAATTGTTAGTGTGAAGTTTGAATTATTTCCTTCTCTCGTATTTTCCTTTCTATAGCACTAGATAATCATTCATGAAGCTCTCTAATTTTTCAAGAAAATATGTCATTTTCCAAAGTTGAAAGTAGAACAACATAATCATGTGATTCATAGAGGTCCAAAGTAGAATTTTACGGATCAGGAGGTTACGGGTTTGACTCCAACGACACATGCTTGGTTGAGTGGGTTTATCCCATGTTACATAAGATGGGAAAAACTTAAGCCTTTAAATAGGATTCCACCACACATGTATCATGTGGTTGTGGTGACATCTATGTTTTTTTCCACTTATGGAAATAACATCCCACTAAGATATACATGATTATTGGCGAGCTGATAGTTGGTGTGAATGGCCCCGCCGACTTTTTTTTTTGATTGTTGCGGAGTTGGTGAGTTGGGATTGGCTACCAGATTTGGAAAGTGAATTGGTGAGTGGTTAGTGGCTCGAACACACTAGGAATTAATGAGTTAGTACCATGGTTTGTTAAAGACATAACCCCATGAGCTTGATTGATTTGGAAAATGAGTTAGGATGGTGATAAGCCATGTGGTGGCCTAAAGACACACCATGTGGACCTCTCTAAAAATGCCAAATTGATGAGCTCTTTACCCTTGCATGAGTCTACACAAGAGGAAAAAAATAATGTGATAAAAACTATAGTGTAATTAAAAAATTAAAATTACATTAATACCACAGCGGTCGGGTCCCCTTTTGAAACAAAAATGGACTCGTTGTTGAACCCCCTTTTTTGCACATGCTCGATGAAAAATGTCGAATAAAACCAAACATGTCCAATTCTAGTTTTTCCTCAACTAACCTTGAATCACACAAATAGGTTCTGAAATGAACCAGGTCATGTTTGACCCACACTTTCATGTTGACCAAATTTGAGCCAAAATTTAACCAACGACAACTTGAGAATACAATGTCTAAATCATGCATTCTAATAGGTTTGGAAAGATCTTAGATTTATCTTTTATAATGTACTAGTTTAGAGATATCTTGGGAAATTATGATTCCCAATAATTACCTCTGGATCACACCTCCCCAATAAGAAGGATTTTGGTCCCCAAAAGTCTAGTCACCCACTTGAATCTATAAAACATCTCTTTGCATCACACCAACATATAGAAATCATAATATAACATAATTTATAAGGTTGACCAAAGTATTAAAATTCCAAAAATATCATATAAAATAGATTAGTGTAAATATACACAAAATTCCATCCAAAGAGGCAATGTCTAATTGAACCTATGTGAATTGGCCAATACTGCAACTTCCTTATTCATATCGATTATGAAATAGAAGACCAAATGCCAACAATAGGTAGGTTTCCACGACCCTACAAAATATCAATATACTTTAATAATATCACCAAATTGATCAATATGAAAAGACAATTCAAATGCCAACAATAAGCAATTGTCCATTGATCCTATGAATCGTAAGTACTATAAAGTAGATTAATATGAAATAGACAATCCAAATACCCAAAATAGGTGGTGTCCATCGACCTTGAAAAAGCTCGCCAACTATGTAAAATATCACGAAATAAATCAATATGAAATATATGAATAAATTCCAAACATAGGCAAGTGTCCATCTATTATGTGAACTACAAAGTATTGTAAATGATCAATATGAAATAGACTACCAAATTCCAAAATAGGTGATGTCCACCGACCTTGCAAACATTTCAATATAATCTACAAAATATCACTAAATTAATCAATATGAAATGAAGACTCAAATTCCAAACATAGGTGATCTATAAAAATTGTAAACTCTACAAAATATCACTAAAATCGATCAATATGAAATAGATAACTAAATTCCAAACATAGGTGAGTGTCCATTGATACTATGATCTACAAGGTGTTGTAAATGATCAGTATGAAATAGATCACCAAATTCCAAACATAGGCATTGTCCACTAATCGACATAAAGCTGTCATTCATAATAAAATATCATGGAAATGATTCAAACAACAAATTGTAAAATTTCTATATAGATGTGAGAGTTAGATTGAATCCATAAAAATGCATGTCAAGATAAAAATAAATATCTAATATTAAATTGGGGATTGAATCAAACTACCCACATAGTTGTCACATCTAAATTGGTGAAACTTCTTCACTAAAAATATCATTTGTTGTAACATGCAAACCAATTTGTTAGTGCAATAAATTTATACCCTAATTATAACCACATGTGATAGTTACAAATAAATTTCTGAAATAAGGGACTTAAAATCATGTGAAATTATTACATATGGATACCATAAGTTTGTAAATTAATTACAATACAAATAGGTTACCCAAAATGGGTCTTATAAGTATCCATACTTTGCACACTAAAAATGACAACATATACATATCCAAAATTAGACATACTAAAAATGCCCACTGAATTTGTATAAATTATTATCTGAATCATAATGGAAATCATCAACCATAAATGTGAGAAGATAAATCTAAGTATGTTAAACTTGTCACTCATCTCTTCACTACATGTGACACCATTAACTAGATTCAAAGCCAAAATCATATGGGAAAATATCCTTTCTAAATACATTAGGAATCCCACAAAATATGCTTTGAAAAATATGCATGCCAATCAACAAAATCAACTATCAAATCAAAAACTATCCAAGAAACAAGTTTTACCAATATGAGGGTTGATCTCTCTTTACGATTCAACAACTTGAATAGAAGGCTATGATATCCAAAATACCCCTTGGTTATTTTGATAACTGAAAGTATTGTCTTGGACTTAGACAATATTAAGTGATTAAAAGTGGGAAAAATAAATTTTGGTAACATTCCTTTCCTCTTTTCCAATCTCCTCAATCTAACACTTAGCCCAAAATGGTAAATTTGGGTCATTTGGGCAAAAATAGGTTGAATCGAGCCTAGGAGGAAGAACAAACAAAACAACTCCCATGTTCCTCTAGTTCTCTACATTGCCGCATTGGATGCGCGAGAGGGAGTTGGGGAGTAATGTGGATAAATCAGGTTTTGGGCACAAAGGGAATAGTTCCACTGGGCCTTTGGTTCCCCACATGGCTAAATTGAGTGACTAAACTATGTGAAGAACATAGTAGTGGAATAGAGGTAGTGTTGTGGTTAAAGCGGATCCTGACGGAACCGAGGAACAATTTTGTTGGGATGCTAATTATTCGATCGAATGCATCGATCGACTAAATGAGACTAAGAACTAAGTAGACAATGTTATGGGGAATGGACGATGTGGGTGAAGAAGGTATTATGAAAAATAGGGAGTAGTTCCATCGGTTCATGAGTTCTCTGGTCAACCAATTTTTCTACACATGGAAAAAATGGATTAATGCGGACTGATATCATCGCACAGGGAACCATGTCAACCTCCTTGAGCCTATGAACTTCAAATGGCCATAATGTTTTCCTTGTAGCTCCAAAATTAACAATATTGGTACTTTTGGAAATCTCTCAGCATGTACTACACCAAATAAATTATATTTCTTAATTTAGGTAAGGGTAGGTGGGTGAAAATGAGGAAATATAGTCTAGCATTAAAAGATACAGTTCCAGGTAGCTCAACCACCCAATTTGATGAAGTATGGTGCCCATTCCTTCTCCTACAAGAAAATTATCATAGGGGAATGGTATTGTAAGGGTGCACATTCCTATTTTCAAACATTCAATGCATGTTTTGATGGTTGAAGGTAGAAATCTGAGTTTCCCTCTTCCCCCTCTCTTTCCAATTTTCTATATATTGTAAAAGGATGCTCATTTATAAAGGTTAGACTCTCTTATAATTATAGTACATCCTTCTACAAGTGTTGCATGTGTATTTTGAGTTGCAAACCTCATATTTAGACATTTATAGGGTGATTATTTCCTTCCTCCTTCATTTTAATGAATTGTGCATCTATTTGAAGCAATAAAATTCATGTTTTGTGGCTATTATCTACCCTAGCTTGTGTTTATTGCATTATCTTGCCTCTATATTGCATTTTTGGTGTATTGTGCATGTTTATTCTCATCTTTTAGGGTATATTTTTGTTATTCTCATTAGAAATCAAAGTTTGAATGATGTATTATATTATGACACTCATGTCTACCCTTTATTCCTTCATTTTCCTCTCATTTCCACTCATCTAAGAGTGTCTTTCCCCATTTTCTTATCATTATCACCGCTCGTTATTCGTTTCCTCTCTCCCTAGTCCCTTGGATTGTTATAATAGGTTTAGGTAGTTGTATTTCTTTCCTTATGGGTGGTTTAGCATTAGGATTAGGTAGATGAAAATTCCTTCTCTGGAAGTTTGTCTTAATAGCAAGGTCCCACACTTAGAGACAATCCCATGTTACCCAAAAAAATTGATTTCTAATTCATCCATTCATGAAAAATCAAAGGGTGATGTTTTTTTATGATAACATGATAGACCAAATCAAACCTACTATGAAATGAGGTGGTGATGAAACCCCATGTTTTCTAATTATTCTAAAATGGTTCCAAAATAAGGCATATATTTTCCAACAAGCCACACACATGTTATCCATACATGGATATGAAAACAAAAACTATGTAAAAATAACCATTTCTCATAGACAAGAAAATGTTGGAATAATTAACTTTCATTTAGAAACTAGAACTATGCAACTTATAAGCAAAGGATAATAAATCATTGAATTCTAATCAACTTTAAGAATGTATCCTACATTTCTTAAGAACAATTTTCAATCTAAAATCAGTTGATAACCAATTAATACCCAAATGTAAATGAATGTGTTGGTGAGAAATTTTTTTGGTATGGAAAATTAGGTGTCTCCACCAACGTTCATGGGGTTATGCCCCTCTACATTGAATGGTACAACTCCCATTATTGAATGTAACTAATATAATCCTAATCTAAATGTTGTTGGTTAGCCAAATAGGTTGGGGATCACACAAGGACACTCCACTGAACCTATGGAAAAATGCTTGTATGAGGGTATAAGGGTGGAAATTACAGGTGAGTTAGAGAGGAAGGGGAATTAGGAAGGGAGTTACTATTATGAGGAAAATTACGAGCTCATGCCCGGTAAAACAAAGTACTTCAACATTCAACAGAGAAGAAAGAAACAATGAAGTAGTTAGTGAGAATAACAAAACTTGCATAGACACAAAATTTTGAGGCTCATTCATCGAAGATATGAATCTCTCTTTTATCACCATGCTTACAAAGTGCATACAAGAGGGAAATAGAGGAAAAAAATATAGGGAAGTAGCAAAATGTATCCTTTATTCCATGTGTCGTGATGAATACAAAGCTTTAATTAAGCTACCATAGTTCACAATGCTACATAGTATAAGTTCTTCAAAATTCAAATCCCTTGGAATGGAGAAGCCATCCCAATTTATACAATTTGAATTGTCCTTTCACCTCCCTCATATGAATCTTCATTTCTATATTCCACTTATGACCTTTCATTTTCAATTAATTAATTATTCCTCTAATATTTTTGAGAAAATAGTTTTAGAAATTTAAAATCGGTCACTTAAGTGAATAGGATGAAATACAATGATGAAGCACAATGAAGAATTAGAAAAGAGAGAGAAAGAAGAGGGAGAAAGAGAGGAGGATGGGCATGAAGGAAATTCACTCCTCACGATGACTCTTTGCAAGCACTACCATTTCCTTACTAATGAAGCTTTACCTTGAACACTTTTTCAACGATGATCCCAAATTATATGATGCATAAACACCATGGTTTGTCGAATGACTATTTAAAAAAATTATTTGAAGATTTTCCAAAGTGAATTCAAGATGACCCATAGACCATTCTTGTGATGATATTATGTGACACACCATGCTTTCTAATAAGGATTTCCTAGAGTGATGTACTCTACCCATAGATTGAGAAGGTAAGTGATGAGCACTAATGATATGACAACGAAGAATACTCATCCGTAAGCTTAAAATCACTATTCCAAACCATGAAACATCACCACTTATTTTTTATTGATCATGCCTGTGGAGTGAAAATTGGAACAACCTATGAAATTGAATTCTATGGCTAACACCAATACTTCCCCATATTTAGAAAGTGAACTTACTATCACCTTTCTAGATCCCAATTGATGATGTTAGCCTCAATGGTTACCCCTCTATGCACTCATTCAGTAAGAACTACTATTTTTATATGACTTACTATTAATAATAAGCACATGTATAGGAGACTTACTATTTTTAGTATCTCGGTGATTTTCACCTTTTTGGTCCCACCGATGAGATACTTTTATTCAAATATCCCGGTGTAGTCTATTCCCTCCGAAACTACTTTCATGTGATGACTTACTATTTATAGCCGATTGCCCAATAGTGAACTTACTATTTTTAGTAAGTGGTCATTTTCACCATTTTTAGCACTACTCAACCATTTTGATCTTCTGACTATCTTTAGTGAAAACCTTCTTCACCGTAATCGCTTCTAGAGATGACTTACTAAAAATAGTAGGTACATGTGCAGTAGGGATTACTATTTTTAGTAAGTTTATTTCCGGGCATCGGTTTGAAATAAAACAAAATTTCATGATATGGGTTTTTGTAAAACACTTCCCTTTTGAAATTTCAACTTGATCCGATGTCAGAAATGAGATATTTCAAAATTTAAATTTTGTTGTAGATAAAACGAGGATTAACTCACCATAAAAATATGGGTTTTGTATGAAAATACTTTCACTTGGATCCTCATGGCCTCTAAAAATTAAATGACTAAATAAATGACATCTTGAAGAATCCAAGAATATTTTGGGGATGAACACCTCGTAGTGCGGATAATTATCATGATCTTATTGAGTTTCTTCATTTTTGACAACACTAAGTTCTTCAAGATGTTCATACCTTATTTACAAAGCCAAAGC
This sequence comes from Taxus wallichiana var. yunnanensis, assembly GCA_018340775.1. Classification (NCBI taxonomy): domain Eukaryota; kingdom Viridiplantae; phylum Streptophyta; class Pinopsida; order Cupressales; family Taxaceae; genus Taxus; species Taxus wallichiana. Next base: position 598,242,212 of record CM031242.1, on the reverse strand, counting down.
ATACCTCTAAATTTCATGATATTCTTTGGGTTCAAAATTTCCTTCTATTATGATTTGAATCCTTTCCACATATTCTATTTTAAGTATGTTCATTTCTTCATCACCGTATGCATGGAATTCATCACGAGAGCGGAAGAAGAAGGACAATATTCTCAATTTTACAAAGAGTCATGTGAGATTGTAAAGATCTTATCCAGTGGACCCTTCATCATTTTCCAAATTACTAATATGATTTTTGTCGGGATCTTCCTCCATAGGAAAAATATCCTCTTCTTCTTCCTTGTTATGGGCTACTTCAAGTTGTTCATACATCTCTCATGCGAATCCTCGGCATATTTCAAAATTTCACGGTAGATTCAAGGATTAGGATCTCCTTATATAATTCTCATGACCCTTTGCACATACTCATTTTTTAAAGGATGTCATCTCATCATTTATATATGCTAAGAAATCATCACAAGGAGGTTGATGAAAGGCATGGTTCCAATCCTTTCATTTAGCTATGCGCAAGATTTAAATTATTACATGCAACAAATCCTTCATCTTCTTGGACTTCATACAACATATTGTATCTCCTCTGCATCTTTTTCATCGAGTTTCTTAGATTCTTGATCCTCTTTTGTACCAATAACCATTTTATTTCCTTTAATGAGGCTCCTCTTGAATTGTAGCCACTAGGATTTGATTATAGGTTCTTTACAAGAATTTTTTTCTTATTCTACCTTGTCTTTCCTTGATTTTTCAGAGCCATGCTAATCGCTTGAAAATGGGACCCTTTTGTCATTCTCAAATTTTCCTCTTTTCAACGATTGGTCTAGAACCATAGCTGATCAATAATTTTAATTTTTCATCAACCATATTCTTCTTCTTCTTCACTAGCAATCATTTGTACTTCAATTAAATCTAGAAATTTCTTCATGGTGTGGGAAATAAACTTGATAGGGACTCGGTCCTTGGAGGAGTCACCTTCAAAAATTATTTTCTTTCAAATATGTTATATATATATATATATATGGAGAGATAGAGATCTATATTTTAGGGTGCTATTTTGGGTGCACTTGGGAAAATCTCTCCCAACAGAGTCCCCAAAACTATTGGTGAGAGAAAAATTCGGTATGGAAAATTAAGTGTCTCCACCAACGTTCATAGGATATGACCCTTTGCATTGAATAGTATATCTCCCTTTATTGAATGTAACTAATCTAATCCTAATATAATTTTTGTTGGTTGGCCAAATAGGTCATAATCACATAGGACACTCCACCGAACATGTGGAAAAAATCTTGTACGGGGTACAAGGGTGGACATTAAAGCGGGTTAGAGAGAAGGAGGATAATTTGGAGGAGTTAGTGCTTGAGAGTAGGATAATTACAAGGTCACACAAAGTAACCAAAGTAGTTCAATATTCAATAATAATAAAAAGAAACAATGAGCCTTCACTTGATTGTGCCACGTGTACCACTGAAAATTTCTTAAGTATCGAATATACTAACCTTTGCGGGAAACTTGAGAAAGCCATATCTTGAGCTCCCAGATGAGTTTTTAGGTACTTATTTATATGATTTCACATGAAAATGAAATTTGAATAAGAATGGTGATGGCTCACACCTCCAAATGGCTTTATTTTTTATCAAGATTTTTGTTTATGTGGAAAGATTGAGATGTCTCGAGAAATGTATAATTCTTGAAGATTATTTTCTTATTATTCCATGTGGGGACTAAAATATATTTCCAATGATATATTTTTTATCCCTAATTCCTCTCAAATCTCTCGGAATCACTCTCGAATATTAGGTGTTTTTCTCATCATGCGCTAATTAAGCCTCAAAACCTACCTTCAATGACCTCGGCTCCTAAACCTATAATTATTTCCAAATGTTCCCTAAATTATTTATTTGATGTTTTATACTCTTAAATACACCTCCATGATTAATATTTGTCTCTCGTTCTTCTCCGATGATATTGCACATAGCTCGAAAGGATGATGAAAGCCATTTCTAATAATTCTAAAAATTCACTTTGCAAAACATTAGTCCAACATGTCTTAATGATCTTGTTTATTCATAAATCACCTAGGGGAGTACTGATGACATTACATATGGAATCTTGAATGGTAAAGCATGACTTGACACTATGGGGAAAGTTGATCTGTGGGAGGTGTCTTGAAGGATATGACATAAAATTTTGACACTAGGGTATAGTTGTCATGTTTTCGGGTGGAGTTTACCCATTCAAAAACATAGGACAAAAACAAGATCTATCTTGGGGACACATTACGGATCGAGCATAGTGAGGACATGATTTGAGAATTCCAAAATATCAATTTGTTTTGTGGACAGTGCCTCATCCACTAGGATTTATGGAGTCATCAAAGAGATATGGTACACAAATTCTTTTATTGATCTACACATGCAAAGAGAAGGGAAACACATGAGAAGGGAAAAACTACACAAACTAAAATGGAAATTATATATAGGGGAGGGATATCTAAAAAGTGGGTAAATAGTATACACATACCTAGAAATGGGTTGAGAAAAGTATCCATTGTGAAATAATGGACTGAAATATGATATTTGAAGCACAAAAATTATTATCCGGTCAAACCATTTCATTTGATGGCTTTTCATGATTTAAGAAGAAGAAGAAATACCATGATTCCATTCTCATATTCACACTTCATTGAGAATTTTCTTGCATCCATTCAAAATTTGGTCACCTTCTTGAAAATCTTGCATCTTGAGGATTCTTCTTGATATCATGCAAACATGAGATACCATTTCTCCATATTTTCAAAATTGGAAATATTGACCTCTTCATGGAGACATTCTTCATCCTTGAATTGCAGCCGAAATCATGTCCCGTATTAGCAAGGTACTTCGAGGGTGAGAAAAATTGATTTCCTTCCCATTCAACAAATTCTCTTAATATCTTGCTTTGTTTCTTTAAAAAAGTTTTCTAGAATGTATGCCACTTCATTGGATCAAATGTCTTCATCATCCTCTAGAGCTTGATGCAACATGAAAACATGTAAGCTTGGAAGGTAAGTGAAATTTGATTTCAATTTCATTCATGAGAGTCATGCACCTTCTCACTTTTTGTCCAGAGATATTGCCATCGATATCCATATATTAAAAGCTCATCTTGATATCATTTTTGAAATTACAACTCTCAATTTATTCATAAAGGAATTATTTACCCTTGAGTGTATTTTTCCATGTGAACTCTTGTTTTGTATTGGTGGGGTATTTTGAAGTGGTGGGAACAAGTTGATTTTGAACACACTCCCAAGAATCTTGCATTTTTCACTTTGTTTCAACAACTTTATTCAATGCAAATTTTCTCAATATTTTCCTGTTATCTTCCTCCATGCAGAGATGTCATTTTCAAGATTGAGGATATTCAAAGGAGATTCAAGAACCTTTCTTATTTTACACTTATGAGCCTCTTCACACAATATTAAAGAAAATAAATGTTCTCACATTCACCCATCAAATCATCGGGAAGTCCTCACGCTTATTCATCTATTCTATATCAACATCAAACATCAAAGCATCAAAGTGAGAAAAAGAAATTGATTCATACATGTCTTGAATTTCCAAAGCCCGAGTCAAGAGTTCAAGATTGAGTTGAGGATATTTAGTTTCTTCTAAACCTTTAAATGTCTTGCACAGATGTCTCTTCCAAGTTCACCATAGGCTCATATTCATCCTCGTGGGAAGTATCTTCATGTTGTGCCATCGAGAGATGATTGAAAATATGATCCGTTGGGGCCATGATTCATTTGAAACATTCTTGTTTACCTCTTCCATGATTTATGCTAAGAAAATTCACTTTCTTTTATGCATGGACACACTTGATTCATAACAAATTCCGACAAGGAGAAGGGGTCTTTGCTTTATGGGAATGGCACTTCTTCAAATCAAAATCCATATCATCCTCTTGATGGGACCATGTTGAGGAAGAAATGTGGGAAGAACTTTTAACATTATCTTGATCATCCATTATTGAATCCTCTTACTCATATGGACAATGAAAGACTTCATACTCACCATGATGATCATTCTACTCCTTGGGTGAGAAGATATTGTGTTTGAGTTGTTCATTTTCCTTAGCTTCAAAAAGGGAGTGGACTTATTCCATCACGTCATCCATGATTGAATTAGGAAGAGAATCTAGTTATTCGATTGTCTCTATTACTTCATGTAGCATCTCTACATCACTTGAGGAATCAAAATAGGAGGGAAAATGATCCATGAAAATCTTGAATTCATTACCTTTGTTCCATGATGCAAGGATTGATTTTCGATGCTTTTCAAATATCTTCATTCCATTATTAATCAAAGGATCAAAATTTGAAAGGAGATTATTCATCCTTACTTTGGATTGGTCATCATATACTTATTCATCATTGTTGTGGAGTCTTTGGAAAGCATTGAATCATCCATCATGTAGAAAAAATCTTCCTCTCTTAAATATATTATTCCTCCAATGGGTTATGCCTTAAGCAAAAAAGAATTTATGAATGGTGGTTCCACCTCCATGTCCTTTTCATCATCTTCTAAGGGATTTCTTTGATTTTTATAGATGGTTCAAGAAAGACATTCCTTAGAAGAATCCAAGAATATTTTGGGGATGAACACCTAGTAGTGTAGAGAATTATCAGGATCTTATTGATTTTCTTCATTCTTGAATACACTAAGTGCTTCAAGATGTTCATAACTTCTTTACAAAGCTAAAGTACACCTCTAAATTTCATAATCTACTTTGGGGTCAGAATTTCCTTCTATTATGCTGTGAAGCCTTTCCACATATTCTATTTTCAGAATGTTCATTTCTTCATCATCATATGCATGGAATTCATCAAGAGAGTGGAAGAAGAAGGACAATACTCTCAATTTTGCGGTGAGTCATGTGAGATTGCAAGGATCTTATCTAGTGGACCTTCATCATTTTCTAAAGTACTTGATTTCATTTTCATTAGGTTTTTCCTCCATAGGAAAAATATCCTCTTCTTCTTCCTTGTTAAGGGTTGCTTCAAGTTTCTCATACATCTCTTGAAATCCTCAACATATTTTAAAATTTCAAGGTAGATTCAAGGATTAGAATCTCCTTGTATAATGCTCATGACTCTTTACACATACTCATTTTTCAAGGATGTCATCTCATCATTTATATATGCAAGGAAATCATCCCAAGGGAGGTTAATGAAGGCATGATTCCAATACTTTCATTTAGTTGCGTAATATTGAAATTATCACACACATAAAATCCTTCATCTTCTTGGACTTCATATTATACCTCCTCTGCATATTTTTCATTAGTTTATTCTATTATTGATACTCGTCTCCATAAATTATCATTTTCTTTCCTTTAACGAGGCTCCTCTTGAATTGTAGCCACCAAGATTTGATGATAGGTTCTTTTGTAAGAAGAAAATTTTCTTAATCTACCTTATCTTTCCTTGATTTTTAGAGCTATGTAGCTGCTTGAAAATGGGACTCTTCTGTCATTCTCAGATTTTCCTCTTTGCAAGGATTGGTCTAGAACCATAGCTGATTAACAATTTTAATTTGTTGGCAACCATCTTCTTCTTCTTCTTAAATGTCAAACATTGGTACTTCAATCAAATCTATAAATTTCTTCATGGTGTGGGAAATAAACTTGATAGGATTCATTCCTTGCATAATCACCTTCAAACATTATTTTCTTTGAAATCTCTTTTTTAATATATATATATATATATATATATATATATATATATATTGTATTTTTATTTTTAGGTAGAGATATATTTTGGATGCACTTGGGAAAATCTCTCCCTAGTAGAGTCACCAAAAACTATTGGTGAGAAAATTTGTCGGTATGGAAAATTAAGTGTCTCCACCAACATTCACGGGATACACCCCTCTGCATTAAATGTTATATCTCCCATTATTGAATGTAACTAATCTAATCCTAATATAATTTTTTTGGTTGGCCAAATAGGTCGGGGATCACATAGGAAACTCCATTGAACATGTGGAAAAATTCTTGTACGAGGGTACAAGGGTGGAAATTAAAGTGGTTTAGAGAGAAGGAGGATAATTTGGAGGGGATTTACTACCCAGAGATTAGGATAATTATAGAGGTCACATCCAATAACCAAATTAGTTCAATATTCAATATAGAAGGAAAAACCAACAAGCCTTCACTGATTGTGCCACGTGTCCCACCTAAAATTACTTAGTATCGAATATGCTTACCTTTGCAGGTGACTTGAGAAATCCATATCTTGAGCTCCCGGATGATTTTTCAGGTATTTATTTATATGATTTCAAAAAATGAATTTTGAAGTAGAATGGTGATAGTCCCAAGGATTAATTATTATTTGAAACACCTCCAAATGGCTCTTTTTTTTAGGATTTTCATTTATGTGTGGAAAGAATGAGATGTCTTGAGAAATGCATAATGCTTGAAGATTATTTTCTTATTATACCATGTGGGGACTAAAATATATTTCCAATGATATATTTTTGATACCTAATTCCTCTCAAAACTCTTTGAATATTAGGTTTTTTCTTGGTGTGAGCTCCTTAGGCCTAAAAAACCTACCTTTAATGACTTGGCTCTTAAACCTATGATTCTTTCCAAAATTTCCCTGAATCAACTCTTTGATGTTCTATACTCTTAAAAACACCTCCATGATTAATATTGGTCTCATATTATTCTCTGATGATATTACACATGGATCAAAAGGTGATGAAAGCCATCTCTAATGATTCTCAAAAATTCACTTTGTAAAACATTACTCCAACATGTCTTAATTATCTTGTTTACTCCCAAATCACCTAGGGGAATACGACGACATTACATATGGAATCTTGAATGGTAAAACATGACTTGAAACTATGGGGAAAGTTGATCTGTGGGAGGTTTCTTGAAGGATATGACATAAAAAATTTGACACTAGGGTATAGTTGTCATGTTTTTGGGTGGATTTTGACCATGCAAAAACATAGGAAAAAACAAGATCTATCTTGGGGACATGTTACAGATCGAGCGTAGTGAGAACATGATTTAAGAATTCCAAAATCTCAATTTTTTTTGTGGACCAGTGCCTTATCCACTGGGATTTATGGAGTCATCAAAGAGATATGGTACACAAATTCTTTTATTGAGAAACACACAAAAGAGAATGGAAACACATGAGAAGGGAAAAACTACAAAACTAAAATGGAAATTATATACAAGGGAGGGATATCTAAAAATGTGGGTAAATAATATACACATACCTAGAAAGGGGTTGAGAAAAGTATATGCCATTGTGAAATAATGGACTGAAATGTGATATTTGAAGCACAAAAATTATTATCCGATCAAGCCATTCCATTTTGATGGCTTTGCATGACTTGAGAAGAAGAAGAAATACCATGATTCCATATTTATATTCACACTTCATTGAGAATTTTCTTACATCCATTGAAAATTTGGTCACCTTCTTAAAACTCTTGCATCTTAAGGATTCTTCTTGATATCATACAAACATGAGATACCATTTCTCCATATTTTCAAAATTGGAAATATTGACCTCGTCGTTGGAGACATTATTCATCCTTGAATTGCAGCCCAAAATCATGTCATCTATTAGCAAGGTGCTTCGAGGGAATGAGAAAAGAATGATTTCCTTCCCATTTAATAACTTCTCTGAATATCCTGCTTTGTTTCTCTGAAAAATTGTTTTCTAGAATGTATGCCACTTCATTGGACCAAATGTCTTCATCATCCTCTGTGAGAGCTTGATGCAACATCAAAACATGTTCAAAAACATTGGAGCTTGGGAAGTAAATGAAATTTGATTTCAATTTCATTCATGAGAGTCATGCACCTTCTCACTTTTTTTTTCTAGAGAGATCGCCATCGATATCCATCTATTAAAAGCTCATTTTGATATCATTCTCAAATTTGCAACCCTCAATTTCTTCATAAAGAAATTATTTACCCTTGAGTGTATTTTTCCATGTGAACTCTTGTTATGTATTTTGGGGTTTTCCAAAGTGGTGGGAACAAGTTGATCTTGAACACTCTCCCAAGAATATTGTAACTTTTCACTTTGTTCTGAACAACTTTATTCAATGTAAATTAGCTCAATATTTTCCCTGTTATCTTCCTCCATGGTGGAGATTTCATTTTCAAGATCAAGGATATTCGAAGGATATTCAAGAACCTTCCTTCTTTTTCACTTATGAGCCTCTTCACACAATATTAAAGAAAAATACATGTTTTCAAATTCACCCATCAAGTCATCGAGGAAGTCCTCAAGCTTATTTGTATGTTCTATATCAACATCAAACATCGGTGTATCAAAGTGATAAAAACAAATTAATTCATACATGTCTTGAATTCCATAGCCCGAGTCAAGAGTTCAAGACTGAGTTGAAGATATTCAATTTATTTTACAACCTTTAAGATGTCTTGTATAGATGGCTCTTCCAAGTTCACCATAGGTTCATATTCATCCTTGTGGGAGAATCTTCATGTTGTGCCATCGAGAGATGATTGAAAATCTTAGCTATTCAGGGCCATGATTCATTTGAAACATTCTTGTTTACCTCCTCCATGATTTGTGCTGCCCAAAATTCACTTTCTTACATGCACTGGCATACTTGATTCATATCACCTTCTGATAAGGAAAATGGGTCTTTGATTTATGGGAATGGCACTTCTTCAAGATCAAAATCCATAGCATTCTCTTAATGGGACCATGTTAAGGTAGAAATGTGGGAAGAAATTTTAACATTATCCACGATCATCCATTATTAAACCCTCTTACTCATATGGACAATGAAATACTTCATACTCACCATGGTGATCATTCAAGCGCTCCTTGGGTGATAAGAGATTATGTTTTATTTTTTCATTTTCCTCGGCTTCAAAAAGGAGTGCACTTCTTCCATCAAATCATCCATGATTGAATTAGGAAGAGAATCTAGTTATTCGATTGTCTCTATTTCTTCATGCAACATCTCTACATCACTTGAAGAATCAAAATAGGAGGGAAAATCATCCATGAACATCTTGAATTCATTACCTATTGGTTATGGAGCTTGATAATGATGGGGGGTTGCGAGGGGCTTCGCCCCCTTTCGAGGTCGGGGGTCATGCACCCGATGGGTGTTTGGGGCAGCACCCCCAAAAGCCACATTTAATATGTATTTATGCATTGTGAAATCAGGACCATTCCTTATTAGGTCACAAATCTAACGGGTGATTTTCTATGTTTCCCCAAAATGATAAAAACCCTAATATCTTTAAGGGGTTGTAATGTATGAGGCTCATTGTATTAGTGGTGGCACTGTGAGAGAGAGTTTGGCTAGACTGAATAAAAGGATTGGTTGTTTCTAGTGGATGTATCCCATTTTAGGTGAACCACGTTAAATATGTGTCTCTATTTTATTGCATTCTTTTCTATTTTACATTTTCTGCATTATTCATTACATGCTTGTTTATATGTACAACTGGTATAATCCTAACATTACCTTAAGTCTATGATACAAGATTGATTTCTGATGCTTCTTCACATATATTCAATCCATCATTAATCAAAGGATCAAAATTTGAAAAGAGATCATTCATCCTTACTTTGGATTGGTCATCTTGTACTTATTCATAGTTGGTGGAGTCTTATTGATCAAAGAACACTTGAAATAACTCACACAAGACGTCCGCACGGGAAAAAGGCTAGGTTCAAGGCGCAAATGAATAGGAGAACGTGTGCGCCATGCATTGTCTTTTGCTGGAGGATCAAATTTAGAGTGCTTTTGCATGGATAAATTCTAAGAATAGGATTGTCACCTCAGTTAACTATAGGTAGTCTATGGATAACACACTTGCATGTGTGGCTATGCATGAAAATGGCATGTGGCTATTAATAGAATGTGACCTATTTTTGGAATAGATAAGTGGTGAAGGGAAAGTCCCCACCCTATATATATATGTAGTGAATTACTTGGTAGAAGAGAGGAGAGAGATATATAGAGATAGATGACTTAATGTGCATGTTTTTTAGACTATCGCATATCAAAACTATGCATGTAATAGTATAGATTTTTAGTATTCTAAGGAGCTTCTGTGTTATTGTTATAATTAAATGATGGAAGATATTGATTAAACCTAAGTATTATTCTTGTGTGTAATTGGGTAGTGCATGTTCTTATTTCCATCATGATTATTGTTTAAACCTAGTCTTTCCTAGATCTAGATCTTTCAGACACTGTGTAATGATATATTAGTTATGGATATATATGCTTTGAGTCTTCATCATGTTAACATTCTACTACAGCAACCCTAAAGAGGGACCTGGTACCTTTGTGTGCTTTGGTGAGTTCTCATTTTAGGCCGAGTGATGTGCTAGCATGACTAGGGTGTTATCTCGGTTAATTCTAGGTTGCATCATTTGGTTCCATTGTCCGTGACCTCTTTTTTAGTTGTTTTTTAGGATGGTTTGTGATGAAGACGTACCGGTTAACTCTAGCAAGTATTGAAGAGTGGATACATGATCTGAAGGAAGAATACACATGGTGATTCAACACTGGATATGTGTTTAACACATGTGTATGGGTGGAATTGAACTGTATGACATTTTATATGAGAGATTTTCCCCATTTTTTTAGTAGAATTATGTGTGGCTGATTGCTTATGCATCCAAGTGGAATTGGAGGTATCGCGAACTTGTCTAGACATAAGAAGAATTTTAGGCCCTTTATGATGCTGATATGATCTAGACTCATACTATGGATACGTGGTTTCAAGGTGTTCTAAAACATCAAGTTATATTATGGAATATTCAATTTTGACGTATTCTTTCCCGGAGGTGGCGAATTCTAGTTTTACGGTATCCTGAGGAACATATCTGCGAAGGCATTCCACTTTGGTGATCAATATTGTGATGGTAAATTTGAACCTAGGGAGTAAACCTAATGGCTAACTAAACCTCACCACGCACGAGGGCAGGAACAGGTTTGGTGAAAGATGGCAGACCTAGTGGCAAAAAGGTAGAGAGAGGAAAGGTGGCTTAAGTATAATGAGGCACGCGAGAGGGAGATAGAGAAGCAACATTCTATTGTAGAAGGTATGGAGTTGAGGAGAGAGATGGCTCATGAAGGATTTGAGGCTCACGTAGAGGGCATGGGGCTAGAGCATCGGGAACTCCCCATCTAGAAAGCATGACACGATCCCCCTTGGCCTCACACATAAGTGCACCTTTAGAGACTACAGGGCCATGGGTGCACATCTTAATCCACATGGTGACCTAGCCCTTGCGCTTGGTTTTCTAGTATCTAGTATGAAAAGTAATCAGCAAGAAAGTTTGGGAAGTAAGAGAGAAAGTACATAAATGGCAAGGTAGACGGATGACTTCATTGTTATTTGAGGTGTGTTTTCAGGGTGCATCATCTGCATAGAACATGAGTGCACCAATTTTGGATTCACCTATGGAAGTGGGACTACTTCATAGACTATAGGGGTTTAGTATGGTACTACTTATCATAGCACGAGGGGAGTACATCTAAAGGTCCTATTCCAACTATAGGTGGAGGATCGGGAGGTATAGGTGGTTCTAGTTCTAGTGGATCTAGTGGTTCTGGAGGTAGGGGAAACATAGGAGGTTCTGGATTAGGTGGGCAAGGTCCACACCAACCCCAAAATATTTATATGGATATGTCTCTTTGTCTTTGAGTATAGAGGCATAGAGGATACTGTCCCTCACCGAGCATGTGCACATGTGTGAAATATTGTGGCATGCGAAAGGGATAATGGCTTCTAAGCATAAGGCAAGCCAATTTGCTACTACAATACAAGGTACAGCGTGCACATCTGGTATAGGAATTTTGACCACGATCAAACTTGAATGGATTAGGTAGAATCGAAGGATGCTTTCTTTAAAGATTTCTATATCCTGAAATTGAGTAGAAGAGTATATGTGAGCTCAAGGATATCAAACAAGGCACTACTGAGAGTGTACGTGAGTATGATGCCCATTTTAAAACACTCCTATCTAAGCTTTCTTATGATATTCATGTAAGCCAACATGCACAATGGTTCGTTGGTATATTGATTACACCATTCAGAAGAACATTGTCACATAAGATGTACATTGATCCATGTGAAGCAATAGAAGTAACCTTGCATGTGTTGAGGAAGTTAGGAGCATTGACACTAGTGTTAGTCCATTCTTAGAGGCACAAATTGTAGCTATGAAAAAATAGTTAGAGAAGCTATCAAAAATTTATTCTAGGAAAGGTACTTAGGGATTTGGTGTACAAATTGTGAAGTGGAAGGTCACACCAAGGATAGTTTCCCTCGTAGATCTATAAGCTCATTATTGTTGGACTATGTGAGATCATCATTTGAATCATGATGCTAGTCATTGTCCCCTGTTACAATAAGTGATAAGGAAGAATGTATCTTATTCTTTTGTAAAAATTTCTAGTCCATAACCCATGATACTAAAGATTGTTAGGTTGATTGGTTAGATCCGAGGATGTTATAGACATTGGGGAGTACGATAGAAAATTAACGGATAATTCTAAGGGAAAGAATGAGCACCGGATTGGGATCATAATAATAAATGCGCTATGACAGGAATGAGGGTGTTTTAAAGGAGGTCATGGTAGAGGATTTGGATATTGTGGTGGATATGGAGGATGAAGGCCACGGTGGGGAAGAGGTGAGTTCCCTCATGGAACATGTTATACATGTGGATCTCCGACCATTATAGGTGTGAATGTCCCCGAGAAAGTTATATGTTCTTTCTGCGGAAAAAGAACCATAGTTATGAAGAGTTCCCAGGACTTATATGAACATCTGAGTAAGCAGCATAAGCAAGAAAAAAAAAAGGGCGCAGGGATGGTTATGATCTAGTGCACTCTAGAAGATCAATGGATGCCCAAGATAGAACCAAGACATGAGGCATTAACAATGAAGATTACTACACTAGCTTAAGCGGCCTACGCACAAAGAGACATTGCACGGGAAGCCTACAATCACCAAGGAGGAGGCTTTACATGCAAGGTACCCAGATCCTACTCATCAGAAGGAAGTCTATCAAGAGACCATGGAAGTCCTTAGGAATCTTCAAGGTGAGATACAGTGTTTAAAGGAGCAATCAAGGAAGATGGAGTAGAAGAAAGAAGCAGAAAAAGTCCCCTCTGATATTGATGACATCAGAGAGGTTTGTAAAATGTTGCACTAGGAGAATATTATTCCATTGCTAGGAAATTGGTTGAAGGGGAATACCCTACATGCAAGCACTGAGAATGAATGAAAATCCTACATGTAAATCTTCCTCCTGATAGTATTGACTATGACAAGGAAATTACTCTGAATGTTTTTGTGGATGGATGGCTACTTGAGTAACATATTGATTGATATAGGTGCGTAAGTGAATGTTCTTACATTAGATGCATGGGTACAAATGGGGAGGCCTCCATTGCATCCATCATCTAATGTGTTTTTATGGAAAATCATACTAAGGCCACTCTCATGGGAGTTTTGAAGGATGCATCTATAACCATACAAGGGACCAAGTTCACTTTGGGATTTTGAGGTATTTGCACTTGCGAGAAGCGATAGTTTTCTAGCCTTGCTTGGATGCCCTTGGTGTTATGCAAATAATGCTGACTTGAGATTCAATAAGGGGTATATCAGCTTTGAGAAGGAGGAAAGGGTTGTAATACCTTTGATAGATGGGAATTCTACACCATATGTTGAGCCTCTCAGCGGAGGACTTAATTAAAATCTACATACGCGTTGTTCAGGACCCAGAGGTCAATGAGCCATCAAAGGAAGGTATCCTATAGTGGGAATATTCTCATTCTATTAGTGATACAATGAGTATTTCTTGTGATAATTGGGCTCATGGTACATATGAACTAGTAGGGCGTGAGGTAAAAGGCATGTAGTTGTGCATAAGAATGGACTACATGTTTGATGGATAGGATGAATAATTAGCGCTTGTTGTTTTTCCTCAGAATACCCCCTCATTTTCTAAGTCAAATTTTAATATTTTGAGCTCATGCCCTCCGAAGTGTTCAAGTAAATTTAGAAGTTAAGAAAAGATAGAGAAATTCATGCTTTGAAGTTGTTTAAACTCTCTCTAGTTGTATGTTTTGATAATTTTTTTGTTTTCCCCGTCTGACACGTGAAAATTTTATTGTTGTCCTCATTTGAATGAAATTTTCAATCTTTCGTAGCTATGGATGATCGAACCTTGTATTAATTCAATTCCTTGGTTTATGAAAGAAATTTGAAAATCAAGGTGCAAAATGGTGAGTTTCTTCTTCTAGGTGCATTTTTCCATAGTAGTGAATGACACACGTGCTTTATGTGTTGTCTCCTCATCAAATTTTATAGCTCCATTATCCATGGGTACATGGACATATCCCTTCGTAGAAGTGGGTCTAAGGAGAATTTGAGAGTTTAAGAAATTTGTAGAAAAGGTGCCTAAATTCATAAAGTTAAACCTCGCTTTCCCGATCATGCAAGAGGGAAAAAGTCAAATGTTGATCGCATCAAAAAGTCAAAGTGGGGTTCGGATCATTGGGGAGATTTGAGAATTTGAGCCTCTTTGTAAAAAAGGTGAAAATTCATAAAGTGACCCATAGCCCCAATCATGCCAAGAGGAAAAATTCAAATGTTGAGCCCACATTAAAGAGTCAAAGTGGGGAGGCGGATCATCGGGAGAATTTGAGAATTCTAGCCTTGTTTTCATTAAATTTTTAGGTGAACTTAAAGTTAAAAAGTTACCCACACCCCACCAAAAAAAAGGAAAAAAAATCTTGAGCTCATGGACCCAAAAGTTAAAGTGGGGAAGTGGGTTGGCAAAGGAATTTGGGAACTTAGCCTTTTTGTAAAAAGGTCACTAAAAGTCATAAAGTGACCCGCACTCCGATCATGCTTATTCCAGGAAAAATTCAAATGTTGAGCTCACATCAAAAGGGTCAAAATAAGGTAAAATTGGCTAAGTATGGAAGGTTTATTTTTCCATTGTCACATTGAAAATCGCAAATGTAAAATTATAAAAGTGACCCGTGACCAAATTTGTCTCCACTCAAATGAAGCCACGTGGTCAAAGGTTTATATCAAAAGCGAAAGGATGAAAGACAAAAATGTAAAAATACCAAATCTCTATAAAGTCAAAGTAAAAGTTCTCAAAAGGCATCCTCCACACCGTCTCGGTCAAAGGCATCAGAAAAAAAGCGAAAGAAAGAGCTTCTCCCACATGGATGATTTGTTTAAAGTTTTAAAGGTGAAATGAATGGTTCAAATTCAAAGTTACAAAATGAGTGTAATGGCTACATTATGAAAATTCTAGTTTTTCCACCATTGGCAAAATTCTTTGAAGCCCGAATCAAGAAAAGTCAAAGGGACGTGAATGACCGTGAAAAGATTGAGGTTTTGAGCCTTTTTGCTAAAATGAAGAAGTTGTAACCATTTCTTATAAGATATTTAATGTCTTCTTCAAAATTGTCATAGGGTTGCGCAAATTTGTTCTCAAAGTGCATTGTAATCTTAAAGAAATCAAAGGAGATAGCCATTTTCTTCTACTTTCCTCCATTCTCAAATTTCTTCCATTCCCACATTATGTACAACTCTTTTTAAAGCATCAATACAAGAAGAAGGATTTTTAGCCTCTTTGATGAGGATATTTTAGAAACTTTGAGTTTGCAATCTTATCTCATCTTGTTGCCAAATTGACATGTTGTTTCTTCCCATAAATGCATGTGTTAAAGTTTTTGAAATGTGTGTTAGGAATCGATTTCCTCCTGCAACATTAGGAATTCCCTATCTCATTTCTCAAGTCCCTTTCCCACCTTCTTGCAAAAATATATTCCTTCTAGGAGATTGCTAGTTTTTCCACGGGGGCGATTGATTTTGGAAAAACCAGGAGTGCTCATTGATCCCGGAAAAGGCCACCAAAGAAATCCACACTTTTTTCTATTCTTCCTCGATAAATCTTCCATTCTTAAGTATGGGACTTAGATTCCCAGAGCATTGGCAAGGAAAAGAAAAATTTTTCACCCAAAATTGAGAATTCCATTGGTACCAACACGCAGTTTCATTGGTATACTAGTAGGCTTCTCCTAGATTTGTATTTTTGAAATTATGGAAACATGTGGACAGTATCAAATTAAGAGAAGAGATATGTTAGTATATACCTTATACCTCAAGCTGAAGGATAGGGCTTACGTCAGCGACAACAACATCACACTCCATAGTCCACAAAAATAATCTTATAGAATGGGAGGGGATCGTTGCCCTATCTACTAGATTTTTAAGGAGCTTGCACCACATATGGAGTGCACTTATCTCTGGTGAAAGACCACCATGTTCAAATCACATTTTAGTGTGAGATGACTCGGATAGTGGGACTGCTCAGAAGCATTACCACCTTCACTCTAGGTGCATAGATTGTATTCTACTCTACAAGGATGTGCATGTGCCTGGTATGTATATGCAAAATTACATAGAGAGACTGGGAATTGGTAGAATTTGACTACGGGAATGATCCAGACCTTTGACTACTTCTCACTAAACCTCCAGTAGAAGAAGCATTAAAAATTTTCAAGCTCTTAACTATGGGAGATAATGCAAAGGCAGAAGAGCTTATTTAGGAAATATTTGGTGAGACAGAGTCTGAGAATGCATTTTGAAAAGGAAGAAGAAATGGAATCCATACTACTTGAACGCGCTTGCCTTGAGAAAGAGAAAGGAAATATGGTCTACATAGTGGATGATGAGAAAGTTTGAGAACCTGATATTGAACATTCACAAGGGGTGCGTGAGGTATTAGACAATGTAAATAAGGATGCGCATGCCTATCACAACCATGAAGATAAAGAAGGTGAATATAGGTTCGGAGAGGCTAAACCAAAGGAGGTCATAATTGGAAACTATTGGTCGAATCGAAAGTGGCAAAGGTCATTGAGTTACTCAAAGGATTATCGGACTTATTCCTCGATGGTATCATGAACTTAAAGGCATGCATGAATCACTTGGGGAAATGAAGATAAAGCTTAAGGATGGTGCATACCTAATTAGAAAGTGACCTTATAGAATGAATCCCAATTTACGTGAAAAGGTGAAGGAAGAGATTGATAAGATGTTGCAATCTAGGATTATTCGACCCTTGGATGAGTCATAATGGGTTAGTCCTATGGTGATAAGTATCAAGAAGGATGGTAGGATTCAAATATGTGTAGATTACAGGGAGTTGAATGTTGCATGTGTCACAGACCCTTTCCTACACCATTCACTAAGGAAATATTGGAAGGAGTGGCAGGCATGAAATATATTCATTCACATATGGGTTTTCTAGGTATCATCAGGTTAGGATTGCTCATGAGGATCAAGAAAAGACAAATTTTACTACTGAATGGGGCATTTTTGCCTATATTATAATGCCTTTTGGACTGAAAAATGTGCCTATTGTATTCTCACGGATAGTTGTTTAGGCATTCAAAGATTTTATTCACAACTTCTTATAGGTTTATCTAGATGATTGGACATTATATGGGCTTGTGAAAGATCATTATGATAATTTGCGCTTAATGTTTGAATGATGCAGATAATTGAGTATCTCATTTGAACATCAAGAAGTGCATATTTTCTACACCTTTTGGAATACTTTTAGGACATATAATTTGCAAGGAAGGTTTATTGGTTGATCCAACTAAGGTTGTAGTCATTCTAGACCTAGAAGCACCTACCAGTCAAAGTGAGGTGCGATTTTTTTGTCACATAGGATATTATCGGAAGTTCATCAAAGGGTATGCCAAAGTTGTTACACCCTTGGAAGAGTTACTAAAAGGAAAAGGTACATTTTATTGGGGAGAACCACAGCAAGCACGCATTTGAGATATTAAAGGAGAAACTTACTACCACACCCATTATGTGTTTTCCCTCATGGATAAACCATTTCATGTGCATGTGGATGCCTTTGGCATGGCCATTGGCGCTAATTTTGTTAGCTCAACCTAGTGAAGGTATTATAGATCATCCAATTTGTTTTGCTAGTAGGAAGATGACTCCTACTAAACAAAATTATACAACTACAGAGTGTAAAGCTTTGTCAATGATCTATGCATTGCATAAGTTTCACAATACTTATTAGAAACCCCATTTGTGTTTTATATAAATCACATGACATTGAAGTATTTGGTGAACAAACCCATCTTACAAGGGCACATATGTAGATGGGTACTCCTATTTCAAGAGTTTGACTTCACAATTGTGGTGAAGCTAGGGAAAAGTAACTCTGGACCAGACCACTTATCTAGAATTCACTCAGGAGAAGAAGCACAAACAATTGAAGAAACCATGCTAGATGCACAGTTATATAGGTTACAACACGTGCCATCAGAATTAGAAGACATTGTTTTCTTTCTACGGACTGGTGTGGCACCAGAAGGAATGAAGGCATTAGAAAAGAAACAACTTGTTATACGCATGACACCATTTATGTTAATCAGTGGTGACCTCTACAAGTTAGGTAGAGATGAAGTATTATGTTGTTTTGTATTAGAGCATGAGTGCAAGGATATAATGGAAGAGGCACATGGTGGTATTGCAGGTGGCCACTATGTAGGTGATGCAACTACCACAAGATCCTACTTGCTTGGATTATGGTGGGAGACATTGTATAAAGATTATAAAGTGTATTGCAAAGCGTGTGACCATTTTCGTGTCTCAGGTAAACCAAGTCAAAGAGATGAGATGCCTTTGAGACCTATTACTAGTTTAAACCATTTGAGAAATGGGCCATTGATTTTTTAGGACCTATTTCACAGCCGCACATAGATGGGTCGCGCTATATCATTACTTATATAGATTATCTCACAAGGTGGGCAGAAGCAGCACCTACGAAGGACTGTATAACAACTACAACAACTAGGTTTCTATGGGAGAATGTTCTTACAAGATATGGATGTCATTTAAGCTTGACAAGTGATAAGGTTACACACTTTTTAAATGAGACAATCAGGATCCTATTAGATGAGTTTATGGTTGCACACCATAAGACTACACCATATCATCCTCAGGCAAATGGAACTTCTGAGGATTTCAACAATATTTTGAGCCAAACATTGATAAAAATTTGTGATGTTGGAAGAAATGATTGGGATGATAAAGTGCCAGTTGTTCTTTGGGCATATCGAATAACTTATAAGAGGTTGAACAAAGCCACACCATTTCAGTTGGTGTTTAGCACAAAATTCATTCTCCCTATAGAATTTATGTTACCTTCTTTGTGCATTGTGTGCTGGAGGTCTAGCTGATGAGAAGGCTTTAGAAGAGTGTATTGAGAAGATGATTCAACTGGATGAACGACAGCCATAGCATGATGGAGTCAAGTAGCGAAAAGGTTAGGTAGAAAGCATGGTATGACAGAAACATAAGGGATAAGAAGTTTGAGATTGGACAAATGGTACTTCTCTATGACTCTAAGTTCTTACACCATCCAGAAAACTTAAGGTACATTGGTTAGGGTCGTATGTTATTACTTACATCCTTGAAACAGCGCTTTGATTAGAAGCACTAGATGGAACACGATACCCAGTTACTTTAACGGGAGTAGGCTGAAGCCCTATTATAAATAAGTCTTCTTGGTGTTTGTAATAAGGCAGTATTGCTAATTAGATTAGGTTTCCATTTTGTATTTCCTTAATGTATTTACTTCATTATCACTATTATTTTGTCACTTTAGTTTTTGTTCTTGTGTAATAAGCGTGCTTGCACGCATGAAGCTAACTACAATATGGAGCATGTTGATGCATAATGGACTACACATACTTTTAGTGTGGGGTGTGGTTATTGATATCAACGTACAAGACTGCATGAAATTAAGGTGGAAAGGAATAAGCTGCTACGGGTGTTTTTCAAAGTAAAAAGATTGCTTCTCAAAAGTGACCAAGGATGGAGATGAATGAAGGAACAATATAACGCAAGGTAAGCAAAGGCCATGATAACTACCAGGATAAGGTATAGTGACGAGGTACTCGGGTGCATGGGCATGCACTGAAGAGAAGTATGTGACCAGAGGGTAGGAAGGCACGCTAGAAGGTTATAGCTGGGGTGCGAAGATGTACCATGCAGAAAGAACAAATTTGGTCAATAAATGAGAGGATATTTGGTAGGTGGAGAAGCAATAAATGCATCAAAATTTGAAAATCTATATAAGGACGGATGTGAGTTCATTTTTACCATTGTGATTAAGAGTATTTGAGAAAGAGCTAAGTACGAAGAGCCAAGTAATCGATTTGAGGTGTGAAGGGTGTGAAACCAGACATGATAAACAGATCTGTGTGTAGAAGAAGATTGTGTCCCGGTGGTGAAGGGTTTGAGTGAAGATGGATGGCAGAGAGGAGCTAGGGCACACAATTTTACCTAGGGCATGCTAACTCGAGCTAGGGTTTGAGTCGGGCATTGCAGAGTTGAAGAGGCAAGTGTCTACAGAAGGATTACAAGGTAAAAAAATAGCACCCAAGAAAGCAGCTACAGCGGGAACAAAGGGGAACAAGAAGGTAGTTGTAGAGGAGGAAGAGATGGCACTTGAAAATAATTTTTAAGAAATGCAATATCCAGAGGGCATCATAGTCGATCAGAGTGGGATTCACCTATAAGAAAAAGCAAAGTGAGTGAATATAACCACATGACCATAGAGAACAAAAAGGAACTCGATGCCCTGCTCAACACGAAGATGAACAAACACATGGAAGATGACATGCTCGGTTTATGATGATGCAAGAAAAAACTTCTAAAAATCATTGGAGTCTACCAATTATATGAGCTTCCATATTTTGGGAAGTATGAGCCTTTATACCAATGGCTCATGAGCAGAGTACATGAGGACTTTTTCTACTTTGGGACGTAGAGTCAGAATCTCATCCACGTTGATCTCCACAGTGATAGGTTTGAAGGCCACAGGAGAGGATATAAATACTAATCTAACAGATAAGGCCACGATTCTAGAAACTAGGAAGGATTTAGGATACGTGAAGGGTCCATGCGGTATGGACATTGATAAACTAAAGAATTGTCCAGTTGTATAAAGCAACAACACATCTTGTTACAAAGTTGAATGACCAGGAGAGGTGGTCACAGGTGAACACCATGTGGCTACATGTTGTGAAGTGAATGTCAAAAGGAGTAATCTATAATATTGTAGGCTACATTGCAGAATAGATAGTTGAGGAAGTGCACACGGGAGGAAAATCAGCTTTGGAGTTTCTATTGTCACTGGTATTAATGGAGGTGGGAGTACCAGATGGACCGAAGGAGAGGATATGGGAATACCCATGGAGAATAAGTCACCAGCTGAAAGGTTCAGAAAATACTTATGTAAAGGGTCCATGAAAAAGGATGTCAAGCAAAGAGAGCGGAGAAATGGTACGTGCGAAAAGATCCGCACGACTTTTGAAGAAGAGTGGTGCATCCCGAAGGACCTACCTTTGGTAATAGGGAAACAAGTCCAATTTTTGTATATCAACATTTCTACATCATGCGCTTCCCAATGAAAGATGGATCCTAGAGCCCTTGGTGCAAATTTCCTTACACCTTCACAACGAAGGTACTTTCAAACATCAATCCACAGATTCACAAACATGTGCCACCTGGCCTTCAATGCAGAGAAGGTAGATTGTGACTACCACACCCTGAGAAAGAAATATGTGTATCAGGTGAAGTGCGTATATCGAGAGGCTCATTTCAGAAGTATTGAGCATAAAGCCCATGAGTCTAGCTATCGGAGATATTGGGGCAGCACTAGTATACCTTCAGCTGAAGCCCAAGATGGAAAACAATAAGTACGTGGAGAATGAGTTCGCACTCCCAGGGGTCATCAAAGGGAAACATACAATGGAGAACATACCGGCACCCAAAGCCCATAGAAACCATTGATGTAGAAGATGAAGAAGAAGAGCGTGAAGATAGTGGTGGCTTGGAGCATAGAAGGAGGAAACCTTCAGATAGGAAGGAATCACAACACGCCACTACTCCACCATAGGGGCAAGATGAAGAAGACAATACGGGGTAGAACAGGAGAGAACAAGTTCAAGAAAGTATTCAGATGCACAAGGACTCAAGGTGGAACCCCCAAATGGTAAGGATATCACCTCATCTCTCTCCACAAGGAATCCATTGAGCCAAAAAGGAGAAGGAAGTTGAAGTTAGATGAAGAGGTCAAGGATCGGAGGAGAGCACTCAAGATCTCCTACTCCACTTGAGAAAGAAGAAGAGCCAAAAGATGAAGAAATGAAAGATGAAGAAGAAGGAGAGAAGGAAACATCTGAAACCACACATGAGACTTCCTGAGGATACTACGCAGACTCCTAACCTTGAAGCTAAAGTTCCAAAAGGGCCAAGGACAAAGAGGATGAGTGGAGAACATAGTGCACCACTCATGGGATACGTTGGGGACTCAGGAAAGATTATGTTCATGCCTACTTCCAGCACGATAGCACATAAATATTTATTCGGATGGGAGCTAATGGATGAGGATATGGTGACCGTACACACTCGAAAAGAAGCTATCATGGTCAATGCACACCCACATGGATGAGCTTGACTTTGATGTATGTGAGGAGTCATGCGTGTCAAGATGGCTGAAGAAGGCACCCCAAGCTAGACATATGACAGTAAAGCCTATTGTCATGTCAGATGAATAGGTGAGTAACACATTGGTCAAAGTCTCAACAGAAGTGGTGAGGTGCAATATGGATAAGGCCGCCACAATTAGGGTGCTCAGGAAAGAGATTAAAACTAAGGATGAGGAAATAACATGCCTAACATAGGAAAGAGACTTGGCGTAGAAGAAAAACATTGTATTTATCATCCTCACAGAGGAAATTGGTGATATTGTTATGAAGGCTAGGCCATACCTAGAACCAAAGGTACCAAAGATGTTTCCTTCAGCGATACACTATGTAAGTACCTTAGTAGACCTAGTGCTTGAAGATGAACCTCTACATATGCCAGTGCCAAAGGATCTAGAACAAGAGGTAAAACAAGAAAAGGCTTCAGTGATGTGAAGATTGCATCCTATGATGGACTGCTGCAAGCACTTCAAGAAGAATTAAAAAAATTAGATCATGCCTTAAATATATGCACAACCCAGAGGTGTTGATCAAGGTAAAGACTCTGGAAGAAGATAATGAAGTCTAGAAGGCTATGAGGGATGATACCTTGGGCCGCGTAGAGAGGTTAACTATTGTAAAACAAAATCGTGAGGCCCTGGCAGTAGCACAAGAGCCACACAAGGAAAGATTAAATGAGCTTGGGAAACTCATCACACGAAAATGGATGTACTAGAGGGAAGAATGGCTGCAATGTCCAACATTATGTTGGTCTTACGAGAATGAAAAAGGGGAAATTGTGAAGGATGAACTTGATTCCATCATTTTGGACATTCCAGAGAAAGCAGAGAAGGCTCTCACCAAGTGGCAGGCCTTAGAGGCCAAAATAAAAGAGGAGTATCTAGAGTTGATCCTTCAGATGAGAATAGATGAGGTTGCCACATAAAAGCATTCTTTATTCATTCAAATTCTTTCTAATTCTTTCTATTCAATCAATTTTTTTGAGATACCCATTGTCAGGGTGAAAATGAGATTAGTGTGGGGTAATGTTGATCAAAGAACACTTGACAGAACTCACACAAGACATCCGCACGTGAAAAAGCAGCCAAGTTAAAGGGCGTGAATCAATAGAGAACGCACACACATGGAATAGAAGTTCAGCATTCAAGACTTAGCCATTTTTGGGCAAGAAGATCTATTTTTAGAAGATGGCATGCAGAACACACCAATGATGCAGAGATGTGCACGCCACGCATTGTCTATTTTTGGAGGATCAATCATTTAAAAGTGATTTTGCATGGAGACAGTCTAAGAATAGGATTGTCACCTCAGTTAACTATCATTAGTCTATATATAACACACTTACATGTGTGGCTATGCATGAAAATGGTGTGGCTATTAATAGCATATGACCTATTTTTGAATAGATATGTGGTGAAGAGAAAGTCTCACACCCTATATATATGTAGTGAATTACTTAGTAGAAGAGAGAGAGGGATATAGAGAGATAGATGACATAGTGTGCATGTTTTCTATATTACCGTATCAAAACTATGCATGCAACGGCATAGATTTTCCAAGATTGTAAGGAGCTTCGTGTAATATTGTGATAATTAAATGATGGAAGATATTGATTGAACCTAAGTTTTATTCCTATGTGTAATTGGGTAGTGTATGTTCTTATTTCCATCATGATTATTGTTTAAACCTATTCTTTCCTAGATCTAGATCTGTCACACGTAATGATATATTAGTTATGGATATATATGTTTTGATTCTTTATCATGTTAACATTTTGCTATAACAACCCTAAAGAGGAACACAGTACCTTTGTGTGCTTTGGGTGAGCACTCAATCTAGCCGAGTGATTTTCCAACATGACTAGGGTGTTATCCGTGAATTCATAGGTTGTAGCAAGTCTTCGGAAAGCATTGAATTTTCCATTATGCGAAAAAATATTCCTCTTAAATATATTATTCCTCCAATGGGCTATGCCTCAAGCAAAAAAGTTAATGAATGGCGGTTCCACATCCATGTATTTTTCATCATCTTCCAAGGAATTTCTTTGATTTTTTTATAGATGGTTCAAGGAGAAGACATTCGAAAGCATCCGAGAATATTTTTGAGATGAACACCTCGTAGTGTAGATAATTATCGGGATCTTATTGAGTTTCTTCATTTTTGAAAACACTAAGTGCTTCAAGATGTTCATACCTTCTTTACAAATCTAAAACATACCTCCAAATTTCATGATATGCTTTGGGGTTATAATTTCCTTTATTATGCTTTGAAGCCTTTCCACATATTATATTTTCAGCATGTTCATTTCTTCATCACTATATGTATGGAATTAATCAAGAGAGTGGAAGAAGAAGGAAAATATTCTAAATTTTATAGTGATTCATGTGAGATTACGAAGATCTTATCTAATGGACCCTTCATCATTTTCTAAATTACTGATTTGATTTTTGTCGTGGTCTTACTCCATAGGAAAAATATCCTCTTCTTTTTCCTTGTTATGGGTTGCTTCAAGTTTCTCATACATCTCTTGCAAATCCTCGGATATTTCAAAATTTCAAAGTAGATTCAAGAATTAGAATCTCCTTGTATAATGCTCATGAATCTCTCCACATACTCATTTTTCAAGGATGCCATCTCATCATTTATATACGCTAGAAATCATCCCAAGGGAGGTTGATGAAAGGCATGGTTCCAATCCTTTCATTTAGTTGTGTAAGATTGAAATTATTACACTCAGCAAATCATTCATCTTCTTGGACTTCATACAACATATCAGTACATCCTCTGTATGTTTTTCATCAGTTTCTTGGATTCGTAATCCTCATCTACTCCAATTATCATTTCTTTCCTTTAACGAGGCTCCTCTTGAATTGTAGCCACTAGGATTTGATGATAGGTTCTTTGCAAGTAAAAATTTTCTTATTCTACCTTGTGTTTCCTTGATTTTAAGAACCATGCAACTACTTGAAAATGGGACCCTTATTTCATTCTTGGATTTCCTCTTTTCAAGGATTGGTCTAGAACCATGGTTGATCAATAATTTTAATTTTTTTGTAACCATCTTCTTCTTCTTCTTCACTAGAAATCATTTTTACTTCAATCAAATCTAGAAATTTCTTCATGGTGTGGGAAATAAACTTGACAGGATTCATTCCTTGGAGGAGTCACCTTCAAAAATTATTTTCATTGAATTTTATATATATATATATATATATATATATATATATATATATATATATATATATATATATTTGTATTTTCTATTTTTTAATTTTTGGGTATAGATCTATTTTGGGTGCACTTGGGAAAATATCTCCATGACTGGAGTCACCAAAAATTATTGGTGAGAAAAATTTCAAGATGGAAAATTAAGTGTCTCCACCAACTTTCACAGGATATGCCCCTCTGCATTGAATGGTATATCTCCCTTTATTAAATGTAGCTAATCTAATCCTAATATAAATGTTGTTGGTCGGCCAAATAGGTGGGGATCACACAGGACACTCCACCGAACATGTAGGAAAATGCTTATACGGGGATATAAGGCTAGAAATTAAAGTGGGTTAGAGAGAAGGAGGATAATTTGGAGGGGAGTTATTGCTTTGAGTAGATAATTATATGGTCACACCTAGTAACAAAAGTAGTTCAACATTCAATATAGAAGAAATAAACAATGAAGAAGTTAGTGAGACAAACAAAACCCACATATACACAAAAATATCTAAGGCTCAATCATCAAAGATATAAATATCTCTTTGATCACCATGCTTACAAAGTGCATATAAGAGGAGAAATAAAGGGGAAATAAGAAAGGAAATAGAAAATAAGTGTATTATTTATTCCATGTGTAGTGATGAATACAAAGCTTCAATCAAGCTACCACAATTCACAATGATACATAGTAGAAGTTCTTAAAAACTGAATCCCTTGGAATGGAAAAAGCTATCCCAATTTATACAATTTGAATTTTCCTTTCACCTCCCTCTTATGAATCTTTGTTTCCATATTAAACTTATGACATTTCATTTTCCCTTAAGTATTCCTCTTATAATTTTGATAAATTATTTTTACAAATTTAAAATAGGTCACTTAAGTGAATAGGATGAAATACAATGATGAAGCATAATGAAGAACTAGAAAGGAGAGAGAAAGAAGAGGGGAAAAGAGAGGAGGGTGGGGATGAAGGAAATTCACTCCTTGCGATGACTCTTTACAACATTGTCATATATTTTGTTGATGAATCTTTAACCTAAACACTTTTCTAACAATAATCCCAAACTCTATGACAAATAAACACCATGGGTTGTCGAATGAGTGTTTAAAACCATTTTTTGAATTTTTCCCAAAGTGAATTAAAGATGACCCATAGACCATGCTTGTGATGATATTCTGTGACACTGCCATGCTTTGCTTAAAAGGATTTCTCCTGGAGTGGTGTACTCTTCATGTACACTGAGAAGATAAGTGATGAGCACCATGAGATGATAACGAAGAATACTCATATTAAAAGCTCGAAACCACCATTCCAAACCATTAAAAATCACCATTTCTTTATGAATGATCACACCCATGGAGTGAGAAACTAGAATAACCTATGAAATTGAATTCCATGGCCGACACAGGTACTTCCCCATATTTACAAAGTGAACTTACTATCACCTTTCTAGATCCTAATTGATGATGTTAGCCTAGAATGGTTACCCCTATATGCACTCCTTCTTCATAGGAACTACTATTTTGATATGACTTACTATTAATAGTAAGCACATGTATAGGAGACTTACTATTTTTAGTAAGTGGTTATTTTCACCCTTTTTAGTCCCACCAACAGATTGTTTCTTCAAATCACACTTATGTAGTTTGTTCCATCCGAAACTATCTTTCCGTGATGAATTACTATTTATAGCCAATGCCCATATAACAACTTACTATTTTAGTAAGTTTTAATTTTCACCATTTATGGCACTTCTCAACCATTCGATCCTCTAACTATGTTTGGTGCACATTGTATTTGTCACAACTACATCTAGAGATGGCTTACAAGAAATAACAAGTACCTATGTAGTAGGGATTTCTATTTTTAGTAAGTTGATTTTTGGGCATCGGTTTGAGATGAAACAAACTTTCTTGATATAGTTTTTGCACAACAAATTTTCCTCTTAAATTTCAACTTGATTTGATGTCGAAATGAGAGATTTTAAAATTTAAATTTTGTTGCTGGGAAACGAGGATTTACTCACCATAAAAATATGGGCTATGTATGAAAAAACTTTCAATTGGATCCTCATGGCCTCTAAAAACTAAATGACTTCAAAAAATGACATCTCGACCCATTTGGTATTTAGGGAGATATGAAGATTTTTTGTTTTAGTGACTTCTATGTTTTCTAGCGAAAAATATTATTTTTTCTTTGTTTCAATCCATTATTTCTTGAGTTTTTTATTTTTTCAGATCATGGAGGATTTCATGGAATCATTCAAGCACAAAAATCTTGGGTTTAGTTTCTGGAGGAATTTTGCCATCATTCCTGCAGAGATCCGGAGGTGTGGGGAGAAATAATGGCTATCTTCCGCTATTTATAATTTGAAAATAGGAGGGAGAGGGGGAGAATTTTTCTATCCCTTTATTCATTTTTCAAAGGTGTAAAGGGGACATGAAAATGTTCCTTACCCTAATCTTTTCACTTATCACATGTTTATTCGATGAGCACATTAGGAGGGGGCTAAATGGAACCACTTGCGGGAGCTAAGAGATGGTCAATGTGTGACCTGAAGGATAAAAGGGGGTGGGGAACATTTTTATGTCCCTTTGAAAAAGGGACAAAGGGTGTAAGAAAATGTTTCCTTGCTCTAGAGATGCAAGTCTTGCACATATGCATGGTTAGGTAGGGGCTAGTCAACATGGTCAAAAGGGTTGGAGAGAAGGTTTTCGGGTCATATGGGTGACCACAAGGCTTCATGGGAGTGGGGAGAATTTTTTTCACCTCATGTCCCTTTGAAAAGGTGCAAAGGGGACATGAAAATGTGCCTTCACCTAGTTGTGCCATGTGTCCAACTAAAATTTTTTTAAGTATTGAATATACTTATCCGTACGTACTAAAAATTATAAGGTACTACACCGCACGGAAAGATGTTACACATACCCCAATGATGATACAGGTCTCCTCACAAGGTGTTCGAATCCGAAAAGCTCACTAGTATACGTGTGTATCCTACATGCCTCACCAGCCTCTGCGCTTTATTTTTCCCTCTTGCCTTTTTTTCTTGCATTTTGGTCTTAAGTGACGAGACCGCCACCCGTGATAGGCGCGGTCCCCATAACCTCCACCTGCACACAGGACGGTGGTCCTATTCGTGTTTTCGAAAGTTTCAACGATAGTGTCAAACATAAATTTTCAATTTCTATCCTCATTTTTCAGCTATTTTTCTTGCATTTATGTTTTGGCCGCCCTATGAATAATGTTTTCACTTTGTTTAATGGTAAAGAGTTCCATTCCAAGTTACCTTCTAGTGAATGCATTTGATATAAATAGCCGCTATTTTCCAAATAAATGGCCCCTCTCCTTCTCTGTTTAATCATTGAGTCTTTGAGTTTCTTGCTTATAATTCCAATAGTTTCATGTTTTCGCATCCATTGTTGGTCTTCCTTTGTTGTTTAGAGTTCATTCAATCTTCTTGTTTCATTTTGCTTCATTGTTGTTCATGCAAGTCGACTTTAAAATAAAGATAGCTTTATTCTTAGATTGGAAT
Organism: Taxus wallichiana var. yunnanensis; assembly: GCA_018340775.1. Lineage (NCBI taxonomy): Eukaryota > Viridiplantae > Streptophyta > Pinopsida > Cupressales > Taxaceae > Taxus > Taxus wallichiana. The sequence continues at coordinate 598,212,835 of CM031242.1, read as the reverse complement.
CCATTTATAGTTGCGGGTTTGTTTAGTCACAAAAGATAGCTTCTAAAACTCTCGGCGCATTTGTGTTATATTCCCATGATAATTCCCACTAGGAATCATAGTCAATCTCTGCTTCACTTGCACTATCTCTCTCTTACTCGCATTGTATTTAGTCCATGTCTAAAAGATTCCATTGTTCAAATTCCTTATTCTACGATGCTTTATCATATACATTCTTTTCTAGATTCAAGAAAACATGAAGGAATGAGGAGATCACACCTGAGGGACAAAGTCACACACAACCGGATTCACCATTGTTACCTTAAATGCCAAGTTTGAGCTATCAAATTTCTAGTTAATATTTATCAAATAGAGTAGTAAATTATTTTATTTCGTCAAAGCTCGCTCTCAATATCCCGGGGAAGTCAGGGGATTGATAGTTTCGAGAAACCATGATTCATTCCTCACTTCGATGTCGAATTGAGAGTATTTCAATTTAAAACAATTAGTTGCTTAGATATTTAGGATAAATTCACAATCCATGACAGCAAATAGCCACACCAGGGCTATTTTTTTTTTTAATTCTCACTACTAGATTAGTTGTCCATTTTCTAGATATATTAGAATAGTTGCTCTTTAATTTCATTAAAATACTTCATCAAAAATACAAAAATAAAAGAATATATGCATAGTATAGATAGATCTTTCATAATTAGTTTATTAATTTTAGTTAAAAGTTGAATCATTTTGCATGACAATCATGGGACCTAGAGAGCCCAAAGAATACATATTTGAACCAATAGTGCCTCAACCAAATCTACCCACAACACTAGCTGATATAGATCAAGACCTTAGGATACAGGTCTTTCGAGCAACGAAAAACCTACAAGCAATTAGTGAACAACTAAGAGAGTTAAATATTGAAGACAACAAGGCATACACATTTTGGTCAAATCATCCTAACTATAGACTGCCTTGATAGGATATCCGTATGACTGTACAAGGACTCGAAAGAGAACAAGTATTTGGTTATGATCCTTTAGTTCCACAACCCAACGCAGGAGACCTCCTCGTTGACATAGATACTAGCTTACGCATTCAAGTTTCCAGAACACCTATAAGGTATTCTAAGAAAATTACACAACTTCTAGTTCTAAACATAGAGGTTAAAAGGTGTATGATTACTAGATAGTCGAAAGGAGAGATTGACTCTTCATATGACCATAGAGGTCCGCCGTAACCACGAACTTACTTTGTGATCCATAGGTCCCACAACCCAATGGGCCTACTAATCAATCAAACATTGATGCTAGTTTATGAACACTAATATTTAGGTCCTTTCCAATTCCACCGGATATTATTATACAATTCTCCTTGTTAAACATAACACCCAATCAAGCTAAATATTTCGGACTAGACCAGAGAATCGTCCATAAAGCAAGCGGAGAATCTACTACACCTCCTATCACCATTTTCATGACCTTATGCAAAATATACACGAAGCTCCCATAGGTCACTTCCCACATATCCATTGAGAGCTAAAAAGGATCTCGACGAGTTTGACATTGATTGGAGCCTTCGAATAACTATTATGTCCAAACAATCCATTACACCAATTCGGAGTTAGGAGGGTCTTCTTTGCCTAGATTTACTGATTCCACTATTACGTATTGAGGATATAATATTGCCCAACTAGTTTGTCTACATCAACATATATTCCACATTCACTGGCCATCTCAAAGACAAACCCGGGAGGTCGGGTACAAGGAAGAGTTACTTGTAGATTCCCATGCTCGTATGTCACTTTTGCATCGTACAAAACTAGTGAACCCGACATGAACAAACAAAATTTCCCCTTTATTTTCATTTATTTCATCCACCTTCGCTCTTTCCCATTATTTTGTGGGTATTCATATACCCCGAATATTTCCTGGATATAACACATATGGTAGACCTCTCTCGGGGCTTGATGCAAGTTATAGTCAAAAAAGTAGACAACCATCACCCTCGCTTTCCACATGGGCCGATAATTATTCAAGTAATTACTTGTCATCTCAAAATCCCCCGAAAGAACTAGCTCCGAGGTTCTTCATTCCGAATTGAGGAGTTGGATCTGCTTGCACATACACAACAACCGAGCCCTCGTGCTCTAATAATAATATGACGTTTATCAAGAATCTATTTCATCTCCTCGGTGTCTTGTTCAAACCACAGATTAGTAGACAATTAGATCCACTCCTATTTTTGGATGAGGAGTACTTAACACACTATGCTAGAAGAGAACAATGCTTCCAAAACATGTACCGCCTATAGGGAGTTTACAAATACAATTTGATACCCTATTCCAAGAAAAAACCCCATTCCTCCACCTATGGGAAATGCCCTCGGTGAAGCTTAGCGCAAGGTAATGATCAATTCATAAAGTTATCATACCCCTTACAACCTCAAGGTATACAAAATTCCATTAAGGCAAAACACTATGTCTTCGCCAATAGAGGTCATTTCAGCCTTAGTTGAGAAAGTTAGAGGACTAGAACTTGCTCAAGCAAACCAAAATTCATATTATTGGAAATCAGAATCCCCAACCCTCTACATCACCCCAATCAAGTTGACCTCCTTTACAAGCAGCAAATTAGGCATGCCTCCTCAAAACCTATATAGTTATCCACAACAAACACTAACTAGGACCGCGTTTTCAAACATTGCTCCGTTAAAAACATGATACCTCCCAGGTTTGGCACCAAACAACCCATACCAAAACAATGCTCCTCCTACTTAAACATTTATTCAAAATCACCACAAGGAGACATATTCTCTTCTCTGGGGATGTTCATTCAACCAAAAATTCCCTTATGTCCTCGCAAATACATTTTCTATGCCATATCAACAACCCATTCCACCTCCACCCCCTCATTAAACACCATCGATGGTCGAGGCCTACACAAGATCTGAACATATTCATAATATTTAAAAGAGCCCCAGACTTCACCATATGAAGTGTTATGCTTCCAAGACCTTTCCCCGATTTACCCAAATATAAAGGGGAAGGAGATCCAAATGTACACATTAAAGCCTATGCCATACCAAACAAGAATTACTCCCTTGGGATGGGGTTGTTACTAAGATATTCCCTAAAACCTTAGAGGGTATTGCCCTTGATTGGTATTACTGAGAATACAAAGCCTCGATACACTCATTTAAGCAACTCGTGGTCGACTTCATCAAAGCTTTTGATATGAACAAATTGTTAAGAACAAGAATAAGGGAATTATTACATATTAAACAAGAACATAATGAGTCCGCTACTCATTTCATTCAAAGATGGTGTACGGTTCTTTGCTCACAACAAGTTCTCCAAACATGGATCAAATGGAACTATGCAATTTATTGCTTCATTCTCTCAATAGAGAGATAAAGGAAGAAGTCCAAAAGTTCCCACTAAGAACTTATGATGAAGTACTCGAGAGTGCTCTCACGAATCAACCAAGCAAGAATAGATAGTGGTCGTAAGACATATGGGACAAATGGGAAATTAACCACTCCCAATCAAAACACCACGGCCTATCCTAACACCGGGAATGCTAATCAAGGACCTAAGATCCTTAACAAGAACCACGAAGTTACAACAAATGGAGTAACTGACCAAACTAAAAGGGCAAATGTTGTAAACATTTCACCACCTATTACTAATCATCGAAATAACAATTTTACTCCAACAATCAATCTGGTGGATTTTAATCATCCACCATGACAAAAACAACAACAACAATGATGATAACAATGACGATGACAACAAATCCAAACACAAGGTCAAAATTGAAACCCAATCGGATATCAAAGTCAAAATCAAAGGAAACAACCTCAAAATTTTAACTCTAACAACTAGCAACCTTATCGAATTTTGGGCCACAACAGGGTTTAAATCAATAGCCTCGAAATTATAATCCCAATTTGTATTGTGGCTTCCACAAGATTCAAGGCCACGATACTAAGACTTTTTGTGACTACTGATAAATTCATGCAAAGACTTGCAAGATAGATAAAACAACTCTTTATAGATATGTTTTAGCAAATTACATAGTACCCACATCAAACACTTATACAGGGGGTAATTTCCCTCAAAATGCACCCTCAAGATCTTTAATGATCCACTCCTAAACCATTCTAACAATAACAAAGCTAGATCCTAACCGAACAAACAAGGGTATTATAATAGGAAACAATGATCATGAAGCCTCAACTTCATTAAATCCACCGAGTCACACCCAACTAGGAACTCAACCCCAAACTAAAATAGTCGTCTGGTGGAGTTGGACAACTTTGAGCTACCCATAGAAACCATAACAAGAACACAGATTATTCTTCTCAACCAACTCCAAGTCATCCATTGGAACCGGACAACATTCAACAAACGTTGGTAAAACCCATGGGTGCCTATGATTTAATTAATAACTTAACTAAAACCTTCTCTCACATCTCCTTTTTTAAGTTGTTAAAGAACTCTCCCGCCACATAGGGCTACCCTCTTAGAAGCATTAGGCCTTGGTAATTTAATCAACATCACTCTTCCTCCGAAATGCATGTGAACCATGTAGACTTTGACGTCTATCCTCCGGGGAAAAAGATAGGGATACTAAGTTTATTTTTGAAATAAGCAAAATGCCAACAGATTTGAGATTACATGAAGAGGTGACCCAACTTTACATTTACAAGTATGGGTTTACAATAATTATGTTAAACGCACAACGATTGACGATGGGGCAGCAATTAACATAGTCCCCTTTTCTTTTCTTCAAAAGTTAGGTTACAGAGAGACAAATTGTTCCACAACACAAAATATGCTAAGAGGTTATGATAGCCTCAAAGCCTCTTCAATTGGAACCATAGTTTTACCAATCACTTTAGGACCCAAGATGGTCCTCACCAAATTTTATATTATAGATAGGGAAACCAACTATAATATGATCCTCATTCGGCCATGGATACACCGTGAAGGCAATACCTTCCACGTTATTCCAAAAATAAGATTTCTACACTTAGGAAAAATATTTGTGGTGCAAGGTGACCCAAAGCCCTTCGATATACACTTAGCCGAATTGAAGAAAAGACTAGGCTTTCACTCCAAGTTTGAACTCCCAACAAATCAACTCATCAAACCAATTAATTCAAAACCAAAGAGAAGTTGATACCCACCACAGAGAATGGAAATTACAAATCTATCCAAAGACATTTCAACACTCAAAAAATGATACCAACGTCATATAAACAAGATTATCGCTAGGGACTACCACAAAATTTTCAAGTTCTTTGAGAAAGACACTGCCTATTCTCCTACCATTTGATTCTATGGGTATGAGATGCACCCCGGGAATTGTTTCCCTTCCATCAAATGAAGTTTTTATGGTAGAAATAATCAAGCAAAAGGAATAGATACAAAAATACCCCAACATCTATTTTTCCAAGAAAATATTGGACTCTCCACTTCGATGGAGCTAGATGTCACTTTGAAGTCAGGGCGAGTGATCTTTACTTCACCCGAGGGAAAGATCCTAACTTTCACCTTTAAATTAAACTTTGAATTTACAAAAAATGGGGTTGAGTATGAAGCTTTCCTCCTTAGCCTCATCCTAGCTAAAAGAATGGGTGTTGATAACATTAGAGTGCTAGGAGACTCGCAACTAGTTCTAAACCAAGTCTCGAGGTATATGAAACTAGGGCTGAACATTTACAACTCTACAAAACAACAGTGTTATATCTAAGCAAGGGGTTTAACTTCATATCAATTGAAGCAATCCCACGAGAGAAAAACCTTCTCAAACTCAATAGTAACCTCACCTTCCTATTTCACTCCAAACAACGGTGAGTTAGAAGATACAAATTTCACGTATCACTTCATACTCTTGAACCATTAGTACGTAAAATACCAACTGAACCCACTCCTAACTCATGGAGAAGCTAAGGATGATTTTTCTATCATGGATCACTTTGACAATGATAGAGTCACTCTCAAATATCTAAATGCCTATGTGGAGCTACACCTTGCTTACACGCATAGTGGATCTTTCCTAATACCACATTCCTCTTCCTATTTTGAAAATCCCATGGTAGAGTCTCCTCCACAAAAGGATCTCGATATCTATGAGATATAAGATGGAGAAGGCTTGGAATTACCTCCATTACCACCTGAATTTGAAGAAGGTAATGCTTCTTAATAGAAGAAACCATTGACATAAACATTGGAACGAGGAATAACCACAAATTTTGAAGTTGGGATCCTCATTAACTTCAAAGGAGATAGAAATACACACCCAAATCCTTAAAGAACATACAAAAGGCTTTCACATTTAACTATAAAGAAATGACGGGCATTGCACCACATATCGCAAAGACACATAATCTTGTCACTAAACCAGATACTGAAAACCAATTAAACAAAAATCAAGACCGATGAAGACAAAAGTGGCTCTCATGGTAAAAGAGGAAGTAATAAAACTTCTCCAAGTGGGATTCATCAAACCTCGTTGACTATTCACAATGGGTATCTAATATCATCCCTATTCTCAAAAAGAATGGGAAGATACGCATTTGCATAGATTTTCGGGATATTAACAAAGCTTGTCCCAAGGATGACTTCTTGTTACCATCCATTGACGTTATTATTGATGTAATAGCTGGATTTGAACTATTGTCCCTCATGGATGGGTTCTTAAGGTATAATCAGATTAAAATATCTAAGCAGGATCAAGCCAAAACTACATTTATAACTCCTGGGAACTTATTGCTACGATGTCATGCCATTTGGTCTTAAAAACTTTGGCGCTACGTATCAACGGAAATGACATGAATATTCCATGATCTTATCCATAAAATTGTGGAATCCTATGTGGATGACTTATTGGCCAAGGCCAAGAAGCACTGTGATCATCCAAAAGTACTCCGTATCATCCTCTCACAATTAATTGAATATGGTGTTACATTAAACCAAGAGAAGTGTGTGTTTGGTGTGATAGGAGGAAAACTTATGGGCTACATTATATCTTCATGAGGGATTGATGTCGATCCAACCAAAATCGAGTTATTCTCAAAATGATCCCACCATCAAACGAGTCTAGAATCAGGTCATTTCTTGGGAAACTCAGTGCAATCTGAAGGTTCATCCCAGATTTAAGTTTTGCCATTCATCCAATCAACAATCTATTAAAGAAAGATTATAACATTGATTGGACTAAAGAATGCAATGAGGCCTTCAAAGTAGTTAAACGCTTCTTGTTGTCTCCACCCATGCTAATGCCTCCCAAACCAGACCACCCTTTGATCTTATACTCATGAGCCACTCATGTCTCGCTAGCCTGCATGCTGGCTCAAGAAGACAATGATAAATGAGAACATGCGGTCTATTTCATTAGCCGAACATTGCTCGATTATGAAACATGTTATACACAGTAGAGAGAGAATGCCTTGCCATAGTATTTGCAACAAAATGTTTAAGACATTACATGTTGAACCAAGAAACAAGGGTCATTGTAAAGATAGATCATTTACGAACATTCCTCACGCAAGGGTCTTTATCTAAAAGGGCTGGGTGTTTCATAACCTTAATGGGAGAATTTGAGTTAACATTTGTCAACTAAAAATATGTTAAGGGACAAATCATTACAGACTGGTTAGCTAACAATCCACTAGATGGAGGTGATCACGGTAAATCTGACTTTCCTAATGAGTGTATATACTTCGTCGAAACTAGGCCCCCCATCTCTACATGTCCCTAGTAAATTGATATCATCAATTTTATCATAGACCACACATACCCGAAAAGTGCCACATCACAACAAAGAAGGTGGTTATGCATTATCGCCACTAAATATGTTGTTTTAGAACAAGTAATCTAACATAAAGCCTTCGACGTGCTTCTAAGATGCGTCACAACAAAGAAGAATCCAAGAAGATTCTTTATGAATCCCATAGTGGGATATGTGGAGGCCACTTTGGTGGTCATGCCACCGCTCGTAAAATACATCGATGGGCTATTTTCGGCCCACTATCAAACATGATGCAAGAGAGTTTGTATGTAAGTGCCACAAATGCAAAGAATTCTCTCATGAGATTCACATGCCAACACAATCCTGAACCTGTGAATAGCAACCCCATGGCCCTTCTCCACATGGGGTCTAGACTTGATGAGAAAATTTTCTCCCTCATCAACCAATGGCCATAATTTTATAATTACAGCCACAAAATATTTTACCAAATGGGTAGAGGCCATGCCTCTCACCACCATACCAGGTTTGGTAATTTCCAAATTCATTCTGAACCAAATCATTTGTAGGTATGGTGTCCCATAAGTCATTATCTCATATAATGACACATCCTTTAAGAATGATGAGGTCCATGATTTATGCAAAGTAAATTCAAAATAAACCATCACATGGCCTCTCTTTACTACCCTCAAGCCAATGGGCAAGCTGAAGCAACAAACAAAACATTAAAGGCTATTCTCCTCAAAAAAGTCAAGGAGAACAAGTGAGATTGGCATTTAAAACTATATCTGGCCTTGTGGGCCCATCGAACCTCAATAAGAACACCAATAGAGCAACCCCTTTCTCATTGGTATTCGGGGTAGAAGTAGTTCTCCCACTTGAGGTTGAAATACCCAGTCTCTCGTATCTCATTACAAGGGATTTTGGATGAAGAAGCTTATAGGGAGGCACACCTCTCTCAACTAGAAAGCCTTGACAAGGCTAGGCTAAATGCCGAACAATGACACAAAGCCTATGCTGACTGGATGTGCCGGTAGTATAACAAAAAATTCTATGAGCGAGAAATATATGAGGGAGATCTAGTTCTAAGACTAGACAGTCATATTGATAAGAAAACTGGCGAAGGAAGGAAGTTCGCCCAGGGGTTGGGCCTATACCAATTCATGAAAGACTATGGAAATGATGCATATCTCTTGTACACACTTTAGAAGGTGAGGAATTCAATAAACTATCAATTCCTCACATCTTAAACAGATTTATGCATGAGACATCGAATCACCACTTGTACATCATAAATACCTACACTTGCATTAGTCATCTTATCAAGTTTCATTTTGACCGCTCATTTCGTAAAAATTGTAGTCAAGGAACTTACTCTTAAGCAATCATACAAATTTCAAAGTATTCGTAGAAATCATTCAAATCACATCTCCTCAAACATCATCAAGTATTTTCAAATCTTCGCATCAGTTTGACAGAGACAAGTATTGACAAAAACCATACCAAGGCCTGCATACTTGGTTTTTCTCTTTCTTTCTACTAGGTGAAGTTGTCCTTACCTATGGTCTATTCTAGAAGCTTCTTGGTGTCACATCTATCCCTCTTAAATCTCTTTGAAATAAAGGATATCCCAAAGTCACAGATCAGAAATGTCAAAATCAAATGGAATCAAAAGTTCCAAGCAAACAAAATATTTTATTTTACACACTTCTTTACCCCACCAACCTTTGGTGATAAGCCCACATCTCTTACTAGTGGTGTGAGGTTGGGAAAGGAAAGAAGTGCCCTTACTCGCCTATATCTTGCCTTTGGTGACAAACCCATGCTTCTTACTAGTGGCATGAGGCAGGGTGTGGGGGGTCCATTCACACAAATTAACAAATCTTGGTATGCTAGAAGTACAAATCAAATTATATTAAGAGAAAACAAATGTCCAAATTCCAAAGATATCAAATCCTCAAAACCATATTTTGTCAACCAGGTTGCCATTTATGAATCTAAGTCTAGATAAACTAGAAAGTAAGTGACCTACTGAGCTTGGTGGTAGTTTTGAGTAGGGTAAGTGTGTAGGTCCAAGTTTGGTTTATGATACTGGTTTTTCTGTCTCTCATCATTCCATTCGGTAAAACTCATACAATTTGTGCCCTTCCCAACTCTTGGTGTAGAGCCCTCGCATCTTACTAGTTGTGTGGAGTTAGGAATGGGGAAAGTTCATCTCTTTATCACTATACATTCATCATGTTTTGCCAACATAAGAAGAAATCATGAACATTGCCTAAAGAATTCAAAAGTTCGAGTACTATAATATGTTAGTATCATCTCATATCAGCATTACAAAAACATACAAAGTAAAACTTTCATTTGTTATCATTTGTCATCCATCACATACATTCTGAAAAGCATGAAAACAAATACTCTAAAAACATCTAGTATACATGTGGAAATAAGTCACAAAATTCTAGGCACCAAGAGTCTAGATCCAAAAAGAGATATATATATATATATATATATATATATATATATATATAAATCAAGTTTTATATACAATGCCATCATGCACTAGGCATGGTCAAAACACTCAATGAGCCCGAAAAGTACAAAAACACTCATATAAATATCCGACAAAACACTACAAAAATGGCCTCTCAACCCCTATGGGATCCCTCGTAGGTGCATGACCACGTCTGGACTCTTCGCTACGCCGGCGCTCCAAATGCACTTTGAGGGCTCGTGGTCACAAACGGCCGAGCTAATGTCTCACTATGAGAATGACTCCTCCTCATCAAGTGCTTGACCGTCCTATATCCAGCTACCTTAGCATGGAGACAAGTTGTGATCCTCACCACCCCGCCGCTGATAGGGAAAAACACTCGGTATACCTACGGGCTGCTAAAGGCTCTCCCACATCCTCAGAAAGCTCAACCTGAGTCTTCTCTGAGGGGAGTAACAAGGTATATGCACATACTTAGTGAATCAAGTCTCACCACTCATCAATAGTCACTATAAATAAAGGAGAAGACAAGTTAGAAAACTATCAAAATTAAAACAAAGAATGAACAAAACAACAAAAGGAAATAACAACTAAACAATTGTAACTAAAGCAAAGTCATGAGAAGAGTGGTAACTCACTCGGATCTCCGTGCCTCTGAAGGGTCTCTAGGATCTGCTCACCCGCCACAGATGTGTTGCCGCTAACTATCATCCCTCTCCTACATCTAGAGTAATGTGATGGCTTGCGATGGAATTTCCATCTCCCCTAAATCCTGAGAAGGTAACTCCTCTGAAATCAAAGTCACCCTCTCTGCGCTCCGCTCCACCCCCACAGATATCCCCGAGTGTCATGCCACTCGAATTTCTATCATCCTCCTCACCTATCCCACCAGCTCTTCTAGTCTATGTCTCCTCTATCTCTCCCCAGGTGAACTCCTTGGACTCGAGTCCATGTCAATGGGATCATCTCTGCTATGGCGGGATCATAGTGTAATCAAGTAAAGGTTCCCGAGGAGCATTGGCTGCCCCGAGCATGAACCACCCTCCTAGTTGCAGATGGGAACACCAGAGTAACAATAGTCCAACCTTGGCCTCTGTGACCTCCCCCGAGCCTCACAAATAAATCTATACACTAGCCCCACTAGAAGAAACATGTTAATGTGTGGGAGGTTGAACTATTATGGTACTCTTGTCAAGGGGTGGATCTCCAACTTCCCCATCCTGTCTACTAGTTGCTGACCGGTAGTATGTGGCAAAGCAATAAATGTAACAGTCTCCTCTCCCCATAAACTTACCATGGCCTCGATAAGAAGTAGCCTCCATGTCTCGTAGTGTTCAAAGAGGCCACCGGCTAGTGAGGCACTCTAAGAACGGGCATCCCTATCTGCCTCACTACCCTCAAGGCCCTGGATCCTCCACCTCTACACCTCTCCCATACGGAGTGATGTTCTCATACACCCAACTCATGAAAAGAGTGGGGTGGCTCAGAGGACTCTCCATGTAGTCGACCACCCTATATAAATTATGGTAGGTGGTCCCGGGATGTCTGCTCCCAAGCGTAAACACATCCATGGCCCTCAATTTGTGCAATGATGGGAGAGCCAACAATATAAGAGAGTGTCCCCTCCTTGTCCCCAATCAATCTCGAAGCAAGGATACCCATGATAGCCTTACAGAGTATAGGAATGTTTGACTCAAAAATAGAGCAGACCCTCACCCCCTTCTTCGATGCCATCGAGACAATGACATCCCTCATATAAGTGGCCCAACCACCACTCGAGATATTGACATTACTGTCTTAAGAGACAACCACCTCCCAAGGATCGAACCCCCGTATACGATAAACATCTTCTAGGGTAATGGTCCACTCAACCCTAACTCTGGAAATTGGAAGGTGTTCCGATCCGCATCCCAATATGAAAATAAGTCACATAATATGTGACTAGTAGGTGTAACGTGAGGAACTTGTGCGATCCTCCAAATACCACCTCTAAAGTGTATCTCGCTCTACTTGAGTGAGTGCCTCTAACACTGTTGTTGGGAGCCAATCACACTCCTCTCTCGGCTCCATCTCGATATACTCCTTCGCATCCACCCAAAAACATAGAAAAAGACTAAGTTAGTAACAAAATCCTATTGGAAAAGCTATCAAAAACATGTAAAAGTGCTAAAAATGCAAAAACAAGTAAGGCATCTTTTTTTTTTTTCTTTGCTTTGCTCAACTACCGCCTGTGTAGAGCATTAGTTCCATAACCACCGCCTTTAAGGTGGCGGTCCATGCCGCCACCCTGCGCAAGTGGCAGTCTGTCCCGAACCCGTAAATGGCTCAAGCCCTAAAATGCCTAAAAACAAGCAAAATACAACATTTTAACTAAAATAAGGACCTACCCTATGGGCACCCCTAGAGATTCATTTAAAACTAATATTTTCAAAAATACACCCCCCAAGACAAAGATTTTATCATTTCTACATTTTAGGTTCAAAAACAATAAATTGAGAAGAACTAACTTTGAGACTTCGCGTGTCGATGTTCCGCTCTCGGGCATGATCACTATCTCACCACCAATTTTTTTGACTATATTCTTGTCGAAAACCATCACCGTGGGTCCCAGAGCTCAAAAACTATCAAATCAATCCATGCAAATGAATAGTAAAATGAGTTCTTTATATATATATATATATATATATATATAACTTTCTAAAATTATTTTTAAATGTCTTTCGTAGGTTGGAGCGTCGATGTAGGTGTGTTCTAAACCCCGCGTAGATGGTAAGTCCTCATTTCATATCAATTTAGTTTTATTTCTCAATTTATTTTATATATCTACACTTGAGTCCCCTTTTTCATTTCTGAGGATAGTGGTATTTTGGATGGCAACCTTCCAACACATGAGCATGTCAAGTATAACTCCTAACTCCCCATTTCGAACCGCCATACTCGGATCCATTGTTTTACACCTCTTCATGGCTAAGACATTTCTCTGAGGGGGCAATATGTACGTACATAAAATTGTAAGGTACTGTACACTGGAAGATGTTACACATACCCCAATGATGATACAGGTCTCCTCGCAAGGTGTTCGGAATCCAGAAAAGCTCGCCAAGTATATGTTTGTATCCCGCATGCCTCACCCGACCTCCGTATGCTTTATTCTTCCTCTGCCCCTTTTTTTTGTACATTTTGGTCTTAAGTGATAAGAGCGCCACCTGTCTCTGGTGGCGGTCTTGTGACCGCCACCCAGACAAGGCGGTGATCCCATAACTTCCGCCTACACACGGGGTGGCGGTCCTGTTCGCATTTTCCAGAAAGTTCCGACGATCACGTCAAATGTAAATTTTCAATTTCTATCCGCATTTTTCAGCTACTTTGCTTTGCATTTATGTTTTGGCCACCCTGTGAATAGTGTTTTCACTTTGTTTAATGGTAAAAGAGTTCCATTCCAAGTTACCTTCTAGTGAATGCATTTTCTATAAATAGCCAGCTTGTTTTCAAACAAATGGCCCCTCTCCTTCTCTGTTTAATCATTCAGTCTTTTAGTTTCTTGCTTAGAATTCCAATAGTTTCATGTTTTGCATCCATTATTGGTCTTCCTTTGCTATTTAGAGGTCATTCAATCTTCTTGTTTCATTTTGCTTCATTGTTGTTCCATGCAAGTTAGTTTAAAATAAAGATAGTTTCATTCTTAGATTGGAATCCATTTATAGTTACAGGTTTTGTTTAGTCACAAAAGATAGCTTCTAAAACTCTCGGTGCATTTGTGTTATATTCCCACAATAAATCCCGCTAGGAATTGCATAGTCAAGCTTTGTTCACTTGCACTATCTCTCTCTTACTCGCATTGTATTCAGTCTATGTCCAAAATCTGCCATTGTTCAAGTTCCTTATTCTGCTGATGCTATCATATACACACTTTTCTGGATTCAAGAGAACACGAAGGAACGAGGAGATCACACTGAGGGGACAAAGTCACACACAACTAGATTTACCATTGTTATGTAAATGCCAGGTTTGAGCTATCAAAGTTCTAGTTACAACGTATCAAATAGAGTAGTAAATTATTTTATTTCAGCAAAAGCTTGCTCTCGATATCACCAGGGAAGTGGGGATTGATAGTTTCTGAGAAAATGTGATTCATTCCTCACTTCTGAGGTAGAATCGAGAGTCTTTCAATTTAAAACAATTAGTTGCTTAGATATTTAGGATAAATTCACAACTACACAGGAAAATAGCCACACCAGGCTATTTTGTTTGTTTTAATTATGTTACTAGATTAGTTGTCCATTTTCTAAATATATTAGAATAATTGCTCTTTAATTTCATTAAAATACTTCATCAAAAATACAAAAATAAAAGAATATATGCATAGTATAGATACATCTTTCATAATTAGTTTATTAATTTTAGTTAAAAGTTGAATCATTTTGCATGACAATCACGAGATCTAGAGAGCCCAAAGAATACATATTTGAACCAATAGTGCCTCAACCAAATCTACCCACAACACTAGCTGATATAGATCAAGACCTTATGATACAGTGTCTTTTGAGGAATGACAAACCTACAAGTAATTAGTGAACAACCGAGAGGTTTAAATATTGAAGACGACAAAGGCATACACATTTTGGTAAAATCATCCAAACTATAGACTTTGCCTTGATAGGATATCCGTATGACCGTATAAGGACTTGAAAGGGAACAAGTATTTGGTTGTGATCCTTTAGTTCCACAACCTTACATAGGAGACCTCCTCATTGACATAGATACTAGCTTACATTCAAGTTTCTAGAACACCTGTGTGAAGGTATTCTAAGAAAATTACACAACTTCTAGTTCTAAACATACGGGTTAAAAAGGCGTATGACTACCTGATAGTCGAAGGAGAGATTGACTCTTCATATGACCATAAGAGGTCTGCCACAACTATAAACTTACGGTTTGTGATCCACAGTCCCACAAGAATATATGCATAGTATAGATACATCTTTCATAATTAGTTTATTAATTTTAGTTAAAATTTGAAATCATTTGCATGACAATCACGGGATCTAGAGAGCCCAAAGAATACATATTTGAACCAATAAGTGCCTCAACCAAATCTACCCACAACACTAAATGATATAGATCAAGACCTTAGGATACAGGTATTTTGAGAAATGACAAACCTACAAGTAATTAGTGAACAACTAAGAGGTTTAAATATTGAAGATGACAAGGCATACACATTTTGGTCAAATCATCCTAACTATAGACTGCCTTGATAGGATATCCGTATGACTGTACAAGGACTTGAAAGAGAACAAGTATTTGGTTGTGATCCTTTAGTTCCACAACCTAACATAGGAGACCTCCTCATTGACATAGATACTAGCTTACGCATTCAAGTTTCCAGAACACCTGTAAGGTATTCTAAGAAAATTACACAACTTCTAGTTCTAAACATAGAGGTTGAAAAGGCGTATGATTACTGGATAGTTAGAAGGAGAGATTGACTCTTCATATGACCATAGGAGGTCCGCCACAACCACAAACTTACGGTTGTGATCCACAGGTCCCATAACCCAACGGGCCTACTAATCAATCGACATTGATGTTGGTTTACGAACACTAATATTCACGTCCTTGCCACTTCCACCAGATATTATTACACAATTCTCCTTATTAAACATAGTAGCCAATCAAGCTAAAGATTTCTAGACTAGACCAGAGAATCGTCCATAAAACCCCAGAGAATCTACTACACCTCCTATCACCATTTTCATGACCTTGTCTAGAAATATATACGAAGCTCCCATAGGTCACTTCCCACGTATCTAGAGAGCCATAAACATGATCTCGGCAGAGCTCGACATTGATTGGAGCCTCGAACAACTATTATATCCAAACAATCCATTACACCAATTCGGTCTAAGAGGGCCTTCTTCGCCTTAGATTCGCAGATTCCACTATTACGTATTGAGGATATAAGATTGCCCAACTATTTTTTCTACATCCACATATATTCCATATTCACTTTCCATCTCGCCTTGACCTCGGGAGGTCGGGTGCGAGGAAGAGTTACTTGTATATTCCCATGCTCGCATGTCACTTTTCCATCGTACACTTACCTTGATCGGTGACTTGAGAAAGCCATATCTTGAGCTCCTAAAAGAGTTTTTGGGTGCTTATTTATATGATGTCACATTAAAATTACCTTTATTTAAGAATGGTGATGGTCCTAAGGCTTAATTATAATCAAAACACCTACAAATGGATCCTTTTTCTTGGGATCATCGTTTATGTGTGGAAATACTTGAGATGTCTCGAGAAATATATGATGCTGAAAATGATTTTTTTCTACCATGTGGGGGACTAAAAGATATTTCCAATGATATATTGTTTTATCCCTAACTCCTTCCATAGCTCCCGTAATCACTCTTTGAATATCGGGTGCTTTTTTCGGTGTGAGCTCCTTAGGCCTCAAAAACCAACCTTCAATGACTTGGCTCCTAAACCTATGATTCTTTCCAAATTTTCCCTAAATTAGTTCCTTAATGTTATGGACTCTTAAATACACCTCCATGATCAATTTTAGTCTCTCGTTATTCTCCGATGATGTTACACCTGGCTTAGAAAGGCTGATGAAATCCATTTCAAATATTTCTTAAAAATTCACTTTGCAAAACATTGTTCAACATGTATAAATTATCTTGTTTGTTCTTAATTAACCTAAGGGAGTAATAACGAAATCACATATGGAACATTGAATGAAAATATTGGACTTAAAACTATGGGGAAAGCTGATCTGTGGGGGTGTTTGAAGGGTATGACATAAATTTTTTTGACACCGGGTATAGTTGTCCTATTTTCGGGTGGATTTTTCTCATGTAAAAACACAGAAAACAATTAGATCTAGCTTAGGGAAATGTTACGGATTGAGCACAATGAGGACATGACATGATAATTCCTAAAATCTCAATTTGCTTTGTGTACCATTATTTTATCCATTTGGCTTTATGGAGTCATCGAGAGAGATATGGTACACAAATTCCTTTTGAACACACACACACAAATAGAGGAAACACACGAGAAGGGAAAACAACACACAACAAAAAAGGGAAATTATATACAGGGGAGGAATATTTACAGAGGTGGGTAAATAATATACACATACATAGAAACGGGTTGAGAAAAGTACATGCCATCATGCAATAATGGGCTGAAATGAGATCTTTGAAGCATAAAAATTATTATCTCTGTCAAACCATGCCCTTATGAAGGATTTACATGGCTTGAGAAGAAGAAGACAAACCATGATTCCATTCTCATATTCATACTTTATTGAGAATTTTCTTGCATCCATTGAAAATTTGATCACCTTCTTAAAACTCTTGCATCTTGAGGCTTCTTCTTGATATCTTGTGAACATGAGATATCATTTCTCCATATTTTCAAAATTAGAAATATTAACCTCACCGAGAGATAGTTCTCAACCTTGAATTGCAGCCCGAAATCATCTCATGTATTATCAAGGTACTCCAAGAGAGTGAGAAAAATTGATTTCCTTCCCATTCAACAACTTCTCCGAATATCATGTTTTGTTTCTCGAGAAAGTGTTTTCTAGAATGTATGCCCACTTCATTGACCAAATGTCTTCATTATCCTCTAGAGCTTGATGCAACATGAAAACATGTTCAAAATAAATTAGACCTCATGAAGTAAGTGCAATATGATTTTGATTTCCTTTATGAGATTCATGCACCTTCTAACTTTTTTGTCTCCAGAGATATTTCCATCGATATCCATCTATTCAAAGCTCATCTTGATATCGTTTTGAAATTGCAACCCTCAATTTCTTCCTAAAGTCATTCTTTACCCTTGATTGTATTTTTCCATCTAAACTCTTGTTCTATATTGGTGGATTATTCCGAAGTGGTGGGAACAATTTGATCTTGAACACACTCCCAAAATATTACATATTTTCACTTTGTTCCAAACAACTTTATTCAATGTAAATCAGCTCAATATTTTCCCTGTTATCTTCCTCCATGGCAGAGATGTCATTTTCAAGATTGAGGATATTCAAAGGAGATTCAATAACCTTCCTTCTTTTGCACTTATGAGCCTCTTCACACAATGTTAAAAAAATACATGTTTTCACATTCACCCATCAAGTCATCGGGAAGTCCTCAAGCTCATTCATTTGTTCTATATCAACATCAAACATTGGTGTATCAAAGTGAGAAAAAAAAATTGATTCATACATGTCTTGAATTTCCATAGTCCAAGTCAAGAGTTCAAGACTGAGTTGAGGATATTCAATTTTTTCTACAACCTTCAAGATGTCTTCCACAGATGGCTCTTCCAAGTTCACTATAGAATAATATTCATCCTCATTGGGAAGAATATTCATATTGTGCTTTTAGGAGATGATTGAAAATCTGATCCGTTCGGGGACATGATTTATTTGAAAATTCTTGTTTACCTCTTCCATGATTTGTGCTTCAAAAAATCACTTTCTTGCATGCACGGGCATACTTGATTCACAACACCTTCCAAAAGGAGAAGGGGTCCATGATTTTAGGAATGAACTCTTTCGAGATCAAAATCCATATCATCCTCTTGATGGGACCATGTTGAGGCAACAATGTGGGAAGAACTTTCAACATTATCCTGATCATCCATTATTGAACCCTCTTTCTTAGATGCACAATGAAATACTTCATACTCACCATGTTGATCATTTTTCTCCTTGGGTGAGAAGAGATTGTGTTTGAGTTTTTAATTTTCCTTTTCTTCAAAAAGGAGTGTAATTCTTCCATCAAATCATCTATGATTGAATCGGAAGAGAATCTAGTTATTTAGATGCCTCCATTTCTTCATGCAAGATTCTACATCACTTGAAGAATCAAAATAGGAGGAAAATGATCCATGAACATCTCGAATTCATTACCTTATGTCCATGATGAATGATTGATTTCTAACACTTCATCACATATCTCCATTCCATCATTAATCGAAAGATAAAAATTTAAAAGAGATTATTCATGCTTACTTTAGATTGGTCATCTTATACTTCTTCATCATTGGTGGAGTCTTCGAAAGCATGTAATTATCCATCTTGTAGAAAAAAATTCCTCTCTTGAATATATTATTCCTCCAAGGTTGTGCCTCAAGCCAAAAAGAATTGATGAATGGCGGTTCCACCTCCATGTGTTTTTCATCATCTTTCAAGGCATTTCTTTTATTTTTATAGAGGTTTCAAGGAGAAGACATTCCTCATAAGCATCCAAGAATATTTTTGGGATGAACACCTCATAGTGCAGACAATTATCAAGATCTTATTGAGTTTCTTCATTGTTGACAACACTAAGTGCTTCAAGTTGTTCATAACTTCTTTCAAAGCTAAAACATACAACCAAATTTCATGTTATGATTTGGGTCAAATTTCCTTCTATTATGCTCTGAAGCCTTTCCACATATTCTATTTTTAGGATGTTCATTTCTTCATCACTATATGCAAGGAAATCATTAAGGGGAGCAGTGACAAAAAGAAGGACTTCTCAATTTTACAGTGATTCATGTGAGATTACAAAGATCTTTCTAGTGGTCCCTTCATCTTTTTCCAAAGTGATGATTTAATTTTCATCATGGTATTCCTCCATAGGAAAAATGTCCTCTTCTTCTTCCTTGATATGTGTTTCTTCAAGTTGTTCATATATATCTTGAAAATCCTCAACATATTTTAAAATTTTGAGGTAGATTTGGGATCATAATATCCTTGTATAATGCTCATGACTCTTTGCACATACTCATTTTTCAAGGATGCCATCTCATCATTTCTATACACCAGGAAATCATCCCAAGGGAGGTTGATGAAAGGCATGGTTCCAAGATTTTCATTTAGTTGTGTGAGATTGAAAGTATTACATGGAGAAAATCCTTCATCTTCTTGGACTTCATACAACATATTGTGCCTCCTCTACATCCTTTTCATTAGTTTCTTAGATTTTTGATCCTCGTATGAAACAATTCTCATTTTCTTTCCTTTAATGAGGCTCCTCTTGAATTGTAACCACCAAGATTTGATGACAGGTTCTTCGCAAGAAGAAATTTTTCTTATTCTACCCTGTCTTTCGTTGATTTTCAGAGCCATGTAACTGCTTGAAAATGGGACCCTTATATCATTCTCATATTTTCCTCTTTACAAGGACCACTCTGTAACCATGGTTTATCAACAATTTTCATTTTTTTCAACCATATTCTTCTTCTTCTTCTTCACTCCAATCTGAAAAGTTCTTCATGGTGTGGGAAATGAACATGACAAGGATTTGTTCCTTGGTGGAGTCACCTTCAAAAATTATTTTCTTTGAAATTTTTTTTTAAATATACACACACATATATACACACACGAGAGAGATAATTTTTTTTTTTATTTTTGGGAAGAGATTTGTTTTGGGTGCACTTGGGAAAATATCTCCCTAGTGGAGTCACCAAAAACAATTGGTGAGAAAATTTTTCAATATGGAAAATTAAGTGTCTCCACCAACGTTCATGGGGATATGCCCCTCTTCATTGAATGGTATATCTCTCATTATTGAATGTAACTAATCTAATCATAATATAAATGTTGTTGGTTGGCCAAATAGGTTGGGGATCACATAGGGACACTCCACTAAACATGTGGCAAAATGATTGTATGGGGGTAAAAGGGTGGAAATTAAAACAATTTAGAGAGAAGGAAGGGAGTTACTACCATGAGTAGGATAATTTAGAGCTCGCACCTAGTTACTAGAGTATCTCAACATTCAATATAGAAGAAAGCAATAATGAAGCGGTTAGTGAGACAAACAAAACCCACATAGACACAAAGTTCTTTAAGGCTCATTCATCGAAGATACAAATCTCTCTTTGATCACCATGCTTACAAAGTGCATACAAGAGGGAAATAGAGGAAAAATAGAAAGGAAAATAGAAGAAGTGTAGCCTTTATTCCATGTGTAGTGATGAATACAAAGCTTCAATCAAGCTACCACAATTCACAATGCTACATAGTAGAAGTTTTCAAAATTTGAATCCTTTGGAATGGAGAAGCCATCCCAATTTATACAATTTGAATTGTCCTTTCACCTCCCTCATATGACTCTTTGTTTCCATATTCCACTTATGACCTTTCATTTTCCATTAATTAAGTATTTCTCTTATAATTTTGAGAAAATACTTTTATAAATTTAAAATATGTCACTTAAGTGAATAGGATGAAATACAATGATGAAGCATAATGAAGAATTAGAAAGGAGAGAGAAAGAAGAGGGAGAAAGAGAGGAGGATGGGGATGAAGGAAATCCACTCCTCGCGATGACTCTTTTAACACTATCATTTCCTTGTTGATGAAGCTTTACCCTAAACACTTTTCCAATGATGATCCCAAACTCTATGATGCACAGACACCATGGGTTGTCAAATGAGTGTTTAAAAACATTGTTTGAGATTTTCCCAAAGTGAATTCAAGATGACCCATAGACCATGCTTATGATGATATTATCATCGACACTACTATGCTTTGGTGACAAGGGTTTCTCCTGAGTGATGTACTCTACTCGTACATGTTTGAGAAGGTAAGTGATGAGCACCAATGAGATGAAAATGAAGAATACTCATGCCATAAGCTTGAAACCACCATTCCAAACCATGAAACATCACCATTTCTTTGTGACTGATCACACATGTGGAATGAGAAACTAGAACAACCTGTGAACTTGAATTCCATGGCTGATACTAGTACTTCCCCATATTTATAAAGTGATCTTACTATCACCTTTCTAGATCCCAACTGATGATGTTAGCCTGCATGGTTACCACTCTATGCACTCCTACAAGAAATAATATTTTGATATGACTTTTTATTAGTAATAAGCACCCATATAAGATACTTACTATTTTTAGTAAGTGGTCATTTTCACCTTTTTTCGGTCCCACTGCTGAATTATTTTCTTCAAATCACCCATGTGTAGTCTATTCCCTCTGAAACTATTTTCTTGTGATGACTTACTATTTATATCCAATTCCCATATAGGGAACTTACTATTTTTAGTAAGTGGTAATTTTTACCATTCATGGCATTGCTCAACCATTATAATCTTTTAACTATCTTTGGTGCACATCGTCTTCACCACAACTGCTTTTGGAGATGGATTACTAGAAATGGTAGGTACTTGTGTAGAAGGACTTACAATTTTTAGTAAGTGGATTTTTGGGCATCAATTTGAGATGAAATTAAATTTCCTGATATGGGTGTTTGCACAATAGTTCTCCACTTAAATTTCAACTTGATCCGATGTCGAAACGAGAGATTTAAAATTTAAATTTTTTACGGGAAATGAGGGTTTACTCACCATAAAAATTTGGGCCATGTATGAAAAATATTTCAATTGTATCCTCATTTCCTCTATAAAACTAAATTATTGCAAAAAAAAGGCATTTCGGTCCGTTTGGTATTTTGGGAGATATGAAGATTTTTATTTAATGACTTAAGTTTTCCAAAGAAAAATCTTGTTTTTCTTCATTTCGATCCATTCTTTCTTGATTTTTATTTTTTCACATCATGGAGGATTTCATGGAAATCATTCAAGCACAAAAATCTTGGTTTTAGTTTTTGAGGAATTTCTCCAAAGATTCTTACAGCAACATATCGGAGGTGTGGGGGAGAAAAAAATGGCTATCTCCCACTATTTAGAATGGAAGGAGGGAGAGGGGGGTACATTTTTCTATCCATTTATTCCCTTTGAAAATTTGAAAATGGGACATGAAAATGTGCTTCACCCTAATATTTCCACTTGTCACATGTTTATTCGATGAGCATATTAGCATAGTGATCTAAATGGAAGCACTTGAGAGCTGGGAGATGGTCGCATGTGTGACCTAAAGGCTAAAAGGGGGTGGGGTGAATTTCTATGTCCCTTATGTACCTTTTAAAAAGGGAAAATGGTGTAAGAAAATTTACCTTTCTCTTGATATTCCAAGTTTCGTGCATGCATGGTTAGGTAGGGGGCTAGTCAACATGGTTAAAGGGGCTGGAGAGAAGGTTTTTGGGTCATATGGGTGACCACAAGGCTTCATGGGAGTGGGGCACAATTTTTACTCCTCATTTCCATTTGTAAAGGTGAAAAGGGGACATGAAAATGCATCTTCACCTAGTTGTGCCACTTGTCCCACTGAAAATTTACCTAAGTATCGAATATACTTACCTTGGCGGGCGACTTGAGAAGGCCATATCTTGAGCTCCCATATGAGTTTTTAGGTGCTTATTTATATGATTTCGAATGAAAATGACATTTTAAGAAGAATGGTGATGGTCCTAAGGTTCAAGTATGACTGAAACACATCTAATTGGCTCCTTTTTCTTAGGATCATCATTTGTGTGTAGAAAGATTGAGATAGCATGAGAAATGTATGATGTTTGAAGATGATTTTTTTTTATATAATATGGGGGACTTAAATATATTTCCAATGATATATTTTTTATCCCTAAATCCTTCTATATATCCTGGAATCACTCTCTAAAGATCAGGTACTTTTTTTTCGGTGCATGCTCCTTAGGCCTCAAAACCAACCTTCAATGACCTAGCTCCTAAACCTCTGATTCTTTCCAAATTTTCCCTAAATCAGTTCCTTGATGTTTTGGACTCTTAAATACACCTCCATGATTAATATTGGTCTGTTGTTACACTCTGATGATATTACACCTGGCTTAAAAAGGCTGATGAAAGCCATTTCTAAGTATGCTCAAAAATTCACTTTAAAAAACATTGCTCCAACATGTCTGAATGATCTTGTTTGTTCCTAAAT
The DNA here is from genome assembly GCA_018340775.1 of Taxus wallichiana var. yunnanensis. NCBI lineage: Eukaryota > Viridiplantae > Streptophyta > Pinopsida > Cupressales > Taxaceae > Taxus > Taxus wallichiana. The sequence continues at coordinate 598,188,784 of CM031242.1, read as the reverse complement.
CTCCTAGGGGATTACTAATGACATCACATATGAACTATTAATGGAAATAATGGACTTGACACTGTGGGGAATGGTGATTTGGGGGTGTATTGAAGGATATGACATAAAATTTTTGACACTAGAGTATAGTTGTCATGTTTTCAGGTAGATTTTTCCCATGCAAAAACATAGGACAACAAAATGGGCTAAGTGCAACAAGTTGGTGGACAAAAAGGGGTGATAAGTGGATGATATTGCAAAAAAAAAAAATATCAACTTGTAGGATTATTAACAATACACGCACTCAAAATTAGAAATAATTATATAAATATGAATCATAGAATCCGAATCTAGTTTCTAAACTACTATTTTTTTTAAAATCGACAAGTTTAGCTATATTAAACACTTAAAATTATATGACTTGGGTTTTTTTTTAAAACCTATAAGATTGAAGTCTATTTACCTACGATTTAGATGACCAAATATTGTTATTTTTTTCATTTGGTGAAAAGCTAAATGTAGTTATCTATCTTGGGATGGATTTTATTTTGTATTTTTTTAGCAATATTTTTTTTAATGATTTTTCCATGAAAGTGGTTTGAAAATATTTAGAAAATGGATAAATTTCCATTTTCCCGCCATAACTATATCAAAATCAAATCAAATATTTTTTTAACGTATATAATTTATCCACATTTAGGATGGTATAAGTTTTATCACATTGTGATAAGCGAAACAAAAGTTACAATCTTAAACGTAGACATGAACATTCACGGAAAAAATGTCTTAAATACCTATTGTTAGTAAAAAATTATAAAATGATATTTATCTTATTCTATTCACTTTAAAATCAATATTTCTACGAAGCTACAATAACTTGAGTCTCCCCTACGCAATGACACCTTTTTTGTGAAATGTTTTACGTTTTCAGCATGGTTCAAGTCTATGGAAGAGAAAATTTGAAGTTTTTGACCTTTTACACTTCATAATGACCTTCCATAGCTTTGGTTGGGGAAAACAAAGATTTCCCAAGCCTTAGGGTTGGATTTGATGATACAAATAGACCCACGATCACGGTTTATAAATCACGATTGTAGGTTTTATAACAAGAACCATGATCACGCTTTATAAACCACAAGCGTGGTTTATAAAGCACGATCGCGGTTCTTAAATCATATTTACACACATCCCAATGTTATAATTACCATGTGATTTTTACTATTTGACTTTACCATATGAATTACTGTGAAATTTATCATTTTTCTACTTGTTTTTCTTATCACCTGAAGCAAAACATCACGGGAGACAAGAAACGAAGTCATTAAGTAAAAAAAAACCAAACAAATTAGAGGAAAAAAGATTCAAAATGCTTTGAGAGAATGTGGAATTTTCATGAATCAAGAAGAGGTTCATCTTCAACCCCTACTATTGAAGTAATGAGGAACCGGTAATGTTTCTACCGTCGAATGTTGAAGTTGAATTAAATACTCATGATGAATATGTTTTTACTATCAATGTTAAAGAATAATTAAATACTCATGATGTAGCAAATGTTGAAATTGAAGGAGACAATGAAAATGTGAATAAGGAAATTCAGGTTGAAACGTAGATGAAGCAAAATTTGACAAAAACACCTCCTAGGATTTTCCGTAAGAAACCTAATTATTTTATTGAAATTGATGAGAATATTTTTGAAACCAATGTCTGACAAAATTTCTAAATGGAAAATCAGAAGAAAAACCACTTAAATTTGGGATAATCATTTTGAAATTTTAAATGATTCCCAAAGATGTTAGTTGTTGGTTAGTTTGATGAAATTGATTAAAATGAGACCTACATTAAACACCTTAGGATTGAAAACATCTAATATATGTGGTCAAACCTCTACAATTGTTGTAAACCTTCATGATGCATATCACATTGTTGGTGTCAAGAGACGCACTATGGATAGTAATATTGTGCATCGTGTACTTGCTACTAGTGTTGTAAGTGAATCAATAAAAACAACATTTGATTACGTAAATAAGTCGAATGTTGCAAGTTAATCAAAAACTCTAATGAAAGCAATTGAAAGATACGTAATATCCTTCAATCACTCAATAACACTAATTTTTGGGCATTTTCTATTAGAGCACCATGTAAGGACAAAGATAATTATGATGTTATAAGAGAAGTTGTTATTCAATTTTGTATGATAACACTAGAGTTTCACCTAATACAAGAGATGTTGTAAAAACGGGAATTGGTTCTACTAATCACGTGAACCACATCATGTAATGCCCACATTTTCATGAACCAAAACCCAACCAAATAAGTCTTGACAAAAATTGGGATAATTTTTTTTCTTTACTTTTATTTTATTGATTGATTGATTTATTTATTATTTACTTGAATAAACTTAAACGTGACTCGGTTAAGTTTAAAACCTAAAAGAAGAGCTTACTAAATGGTGTGCCAAAACAAACAAAAATTCACTAGGTCTAGGTCCTGGTTATTATACGATAATGTCAAATAAAGTTGGTTATGAGCCCTGCCTCGAAGGGGTAACCAATTCAAGGATGACTAAAACGCACGGCCTAAGAGATTCCATTTCATTGTAATATTAGGCCCAAAATTCGCATACCTCATTTTGAAATGTAAAAACATAATAGATATGACTACAATATATTATCCTTGTGCATAAAGATTTTATATATATATATATATATATATATGGATTTTAATAATAATAATTATTTTCACCACTATTTATGATTAAAAATTATATATATATATATTATAATTTTATATATATAAATCCATAAATAATTAAAATAATAATAATTATTATTATTATTATTTTTTATTACTCACTAAAATAATATAATAATCATATTTAGAGATGAAAAACAAATGTTGAAGTTCACCTTACTTAAAAAAACCTCTCATGCCTTCATTTATCATATAGTTATTTAATGATATTTTATTTCCTTTAAATTACAAAATTCAAAAAAAAAAACAAAAAGAAATTCATACGTGGATCTAACTTTTTCCTTTTTTTATTTTGTTTTAGAGAGATACTTTAATAATCTTCCTTTTTAAGACTTTTTCCAAAAGAAGATCCACCGTTGGATTAAATCCATCCCAGCCACCTATCTCCTCTTACCCTAATTTCTTTCTTTTGAGATCTATATGGTTTTCAAACTCCTTTTTTTTTCAGCCGCATTCTTCAAATCTCATTTATTTTTGTTTTGTTTTGTGTGACAGGTTAGGATGGATGCATCCATGGAGGCCAAGCTCTAATTTTTAGAATTTCTCCTCCCAATGCCGCATGTATATTCATCACAATTTTTATTTTTTTTTTTGAAAATATGTTAATCAGTCTAAAGTTGCATTTTTTGTATGCAATTTTAAATCTGAAAAAGATTTATTTTGGGCTCAAATTTGGGTGCCACATATGGGTATTTTGGTTTTATTTTTTAATATTTTTTGATGCAACTTACAATGGGTGGCCATGGCTGAGGCATTGGGACATGGGCGTTTAACTAGTTATTTTATTTAATTGATAAATTTGCATAATTAATTTCAGGTTCTCAATGGTGGCTGCGACCTTACTGTAAATGTCTTGTTTCTTTTCCTCTTTTTGATTTTAATATTGTGCAATAAAATGACAGGGCTAAAAATTCAATTAGGTTGTGCCATTCTCCATGTTCCACTTTGGGTTTTACATAGTTATGATTTTTTTGATAAGGGTCTTGTATTATTATTTTTCACTCAACATTTATTTTGCTAGTAAATAGATGGAGTAACCAACAAAAATATGATGCATTTTAAAACTATATGATTTATATATTAGATTTTCAATTAGAACCTTATAGTAGGGAATATCCATGGAAAATGCCCTTAAAACAAACCTACAATATGCCCTCTATTAAATTTTTGTATTTAAGAAAATATTGATTATGGCAATTTTCAGGATGAGGGTGAAGTGAAACAAAATTAAATTTTGTATGAGGATAAATCAAAACAAGAAAGTCTTCATGAGGCCTATTTTAGAGTAGACTCCTTAAAGAGAAACATGGTTTTTTTTTTCAAATAAAGAAAAATGATAAACCTTCTTTTATAATGACTAAAATTATATTCTTCGAGAAGCAAGGGTAAAACCAGAAGTCAAGATTTGGTGACTAAGCTAACCAGTGGGAATATTACCAAGAATAAGAATATTACAATATATATATATAATATATAATAATATTATACAATATATATATATTATATATACATAAGAATGATATAATTTAATTCCATTCACACTAACAAAGAATGTGCACTCTTCTTAATTTCATCCCAAAAGATACAAGTGTAACCCAATCTTTCATTTGCCAAAAGTCACACTACACTCTCAAATGTATGAGTGTTTGTCACACAACTTGTATACATATCCATGCTTCCTTTAAAATGAGATTTATAAACATTTACAAACAAAAGAGAGAGAGTTATACACAATATAAGGGAGACAAAGTTTCAACACATTGACATTTCTGTCATGTGAGAGTTGTAGACGTTTCCATCCCATTATTTACAACCATCAAGTTACATTCAAAGAGAGGGATAATACCACTTTGAAGCAACACATGCTTACACAAGATATACATACATCCCAAAATGGGAGGCTTACAAAGGAGAAAAGAACACTTGACATAGCAAAAACCACATGATATCAAGAAGTATAACTCTCCCTAACATAGGGAACCAATTTCCATAATCACTAAGAATGATCCAACCATCTTCAAGCTTTACACTCTATCTTTTCTTCCACATAGTTTCCAACACAAAGAGAACAAGGATTATTTTACCTCCCAACCTATAGGCATCATTACATGCCTTTCCAAAGGTTGGAAGACATGCTTAGCCTCCCCCAAGCCCATGGGAGAGAGAGCTAGCTTCCACACCTTTTGTGCACAAGTTTAGGGATACAAACACCACAATATTTTCACATACAAGCCAAGACCATGCACTAAGGAAAAACACAACATTTAACAAAAAAAGAGAGGAGAAAACCATATTCATCCTCAAAATTGGGGAAGAGTAGATGAGATACCCAAAAGTGCCATAAGGTGTGATCCAACCATAGGATACACACAAGATTCTTCTCAACCTCCTTATTCCTCTGAATCAAAAAAACCCTCCTTATTTCTCCACCCATTCACCAAAATCCTTCTTGGGAGGATTTTCAAACCCATTGGGTTTCCTCTCCAAGAATGGGGAAGGGGTTCAAACCATATGAACCACCTTACCCACCTCAAACCATATGAGGGGAGTAAAGGAACCTACATGGCTTGCCCATCAAGCCATGAGGTTTGAGAGGGAAAATCCCTCTCTCTTCCCCCAAATAACTCCAACATCCATCAAACCATATGATGGATGGAGTAAAATAAATACAACAACCATACTTAAGCAAAAACCATACAAGCAACTAAACAAACATTCCAACTATAAGCAAGCTAAGATCTAGCAAAAACATCCAACATAAAATGAGCTCAAGAGCCTACCTCTAAGAGCTCTCCAAAACAAGATTTTCCAACTTTCTTCCTCAAGCAATACTAGCTCCAAAATCCTCAAGCACCAAGCCAATCCTCTAAAAAAATGAACCAAAAGTTCTTTTTTCTCCTCCATGAGGGAGAATTTGAAGAGAAGCCAATCAATTTCCTCACCAATGAGGGGGTGACATGTGTCACCCATCTCTTCCCTCCAAGTCAAATATTCCAAAATAAAAAGAAGAAAAGATAAATTCACTTTTAACACTCCTTCCCAAAATACCCAAAATGAAAATAAAACAAGATTGTGTAACTTTCTACAAAACACACATACCAATCCATCTTACATGGATGGTGACCAAAGAGAGGAAAAATGGGAGGAAAATCCCATTATGCCTTGAAATTAAGCCCCCTACCTATTAGGTAGGGTCCAAGGCTTATTTTCATGCTAAGTGAACTCCCAAACTAAAAAGGGGTCACTTAAAATGCCATAAATAACCCAATTTCGGGTTTGGCACTTATGGGCACAAGTGTAGAGGATGTGGGGCCCACCCAAGGGTTCACATGTGACCCTAATCCTCTCTAATTAATACAAAATAAACCAAACCCAAAACTTAATGTAAGTGGGGACCATTAAGCCCCCAAACCTAATTTATTTAACAACAATAAAACATTCTAAACAAAATAAAATTTTACATGACATATTACATCACATATGAGGGTCACTCATGGTGCCCAAAATACAATCAAACTATACGGCCTCAAACAATTAACACATGGTTAGGACTTAGCCCCATGGGCCACTTGTGCACAATTTGTGTAGCCACCCTGAAACCCACGTTCTCCTATGACCTGTCACCTGCACACTCATTACACACATTAAACGCACATGTCCAATGCAAGAGTAAACTAACTACTCAATAAGTGAATCAGTTCAAACATGTAAATTAAGGATATCACAACATCAATGTGGAATGCAACAATCTCACACAATTCATCATACGTTAGGTATTGCAATACATAAAAATGTCATACCATAATGCCATCATGTATCCTCATCAAATCAAATACTTTATAAAATCAAGATATGTGACTAAACTAATTATCCAACATATATCAATTAGGCCCAAATCGCATAGAAAAGTGTTAGTATCCACAACCTCAAATAAAATGTGTCAATCTACTAATCTAGTCAAATTGGCGCTACGCGCCCCAAATCACCATACATGTCCATGAAGGCAAACCAACATATCATAATGTCCAAAAATATGTCAAAATCCATGTTAAGTCACAACTATGGGTTAAGAATTTAGCAGATAATTGAGGCTAGAAAATGTGGGCACTACATCCCCCTCTCCTAAAATTAGACTTCCTCCTGGAAGTCACTAGGTGGGATAGGGATATGACCTCACGAGGTATTGTGTCGTATCATGCGGTTTTTGTTGGTCACAATAAGTATGTCCCACCAATTCAAACTTGGTCAAGTACTAAGTGTTTCTCTTACTTAGATCAATTTAATTAAAGGAATTTATATCTTCCAAGAAACTATTATCAACATCATTGTCTAAAACCTCTAAATGATCACACGTAGTGTATGTCCAACATTAAGGTCACTTTAAAGGAACTACATTATTGTATTTTAATTTGTCTTCACAAACATGTCTCATCAAATAAAACATGGTTCAAGGTCAAGTGTATTTTTCAATTAGGAGAATTTTAATCAAGGAGAATGGTAGCTTCCAAACCAATTTATTTACTTCAACATCTAACCTTCCTATAAGGGTCCAAATAAGAGGATGTACAACATAAGGTCTACATTTAAAGGAAAATAGTGATGGGTGGTCTAAGAGAACATAAATGTTGTTCTAAAAGGGTTATCAGGGTTTTCATACTAGTTGTGTACCATCCCACTCAAGGAAACTATCTAAGGTGTCACAAATACCACACAATAAGAGAGAAATTTTTTTTTCCAAGTTCCATGTGGTTTCATCTCCTAGCTCATCATTACTTTAGATTTTGAAAAAAAATGGTTCACGAGTCTCTCCAATAATGACTTTAGCATCTACATTATTCATTAAGGTCAAGGACGAAGATTCACATAATACCACACATAATTAAAGGTGTTGGCTTAATTTGACCATTATTTTTATGTTCACAAAATGATAGTATTAAAAAGTTGTGGGTGAAATATATAGTCAACCACTAGGTTAGGATTGGTTTTCTAGTTTGGTTTCCAAAGTTTCATAGCATGTACCATTTTCTAGAACATTTTAATTTTGGTTCAAGGTTTGCTTTAGAAATATCATAAATGATAATTGAATTTATCATTGTTTAAAAATTTATATCAGTTCTCACTATGACAAAGCAATTTTCAAACTCCCTACATCCCCACAAAGCCACATTTAACTTACTGACAACAACAAAAACTTTCAATTCAATAAGACATTAAAATTTTTACTTAAGTTTTATCATTTTCCTAAATACTATAATCAAGAGAAAACAAGAATGAGTTATGCAAACAAAATCCATTTAAAGTGAATGCTTCTCGAACCTATCCAAATACTAGGCAATTATAATTTTGATGGAATACAACTAGTTTATGTATACCTTCCTCAAAAGTACAAGAGATCAACACACTTTTTCCTTTAAGGAAAGGTATAGTCTAATGTTCCCAAGATATGGAACTTATGTTAACTTTTACTTAACAATTATTTGGTCGTAAATGGCCCATTGTGTTGCTAGAGATAGATATGTATACACTTCATCAACTAGAGGGTAAATCCATTTTACACAAATAACTTTAAATTTTGCCACCCTTTCGAGTGGTAAAAACAAATGGGGCCATGTTTTTAAAGAGTACCCTAGAAAATTTCCAAATTTACATTTCTTAACTAGTGTTTTATACTGATTACAAAGGATGTCTTTACCCACGGTAGGTGGAAAGACTAGTTAGTCATTATTGTTAGTCCTTGCAATAAGGGCTTCATCATTTATATTATAATAAGATACTACGAGTTTTCTATGTGAATGAAATCTTATAAAAGAGTTTCCTAAGAGTCCAATAGCCAAAGGCATATATGATTTGTGAGATCATCACAATCATTCTATCATTCATATTAACTTTCTCACCTAAAATTTAGGGAGACAACACAATACCTAAGTTACTTACCAAAGTCCAACCATTTAGCGTGTAATCCATATGAATATCACAAGACAAAGATTAGTAACCATCACCTATCCTATTTGAAGCAATAGTTTTAGGATCACCTCAATTTTAACTTTTTTTAGGGGTAACGGTTTATCCAACCAACGTTGTTTACTTATATATTTGATGAGTTTTCCAAATTACATATAATTACACATTTCTATTGTTGTTTATAATTTATATGTACACAATTGTGCTTATATATTTTTGTTTATATATGTATATATATATATATTTTAGGATTATGAAACATTAAATTCACCATTATTTGACCATATTACATTGTAATATCACGGTCAACACCATCATTGGTACACCATAATGCATAACCAAGAAATTATTCAACACTAATTCATTTTATTTTATTTTAGAGAGAGAGAGAATGAAAGATCATATATATATATATATATATATTTATTATAATCATGGTTCTTCTAAGTCCACGAGTTAAGGTTAGAAAGAGAGTGATTCCCTTATTTCTACACGTAAGTAAAAGCATTATAAACATGATTAACTCAAAACATTTCAAATCAAATTGAGGAGTTTTATAATCACATGTGCACTTACTAAGGTAGGAAGGTTTTAACCAAGTTACATTGCAATGAAACTTAGTAAATGGTTATAGTATGAAAATAGGTTTTATCGATTTCCAAAAGGATTAAGAAAAATAACTAGATCATTTCCGAAGTTAACTCTAAAAGTTATACCAAGATATTTGATGAAAAATTGGAGTTTGTGAAAACTAGATTCCTTTATAATAGCACAATGTATTCCTACATTACATGAAGAGGATAAATTATCTAAGAACTATCACTTCGAGCAACACCACCGAAAAAGAGAGGCACTAAATTTCTTTCCCTTTATCATTTATTGTTTAGACAAGTTGGAGGAGTTTGCGTTAGAAAATATTTTCATCCAATTATACTTAATTTCAAACTACAATTTTGAAAAGGAAACAACAAGGTCATAAGGTCATTTAGTAAATTTCCTTATAAAAGGGTTATAAAACTAAGATTAGCAACATAAACAAGAGGAGTAGAAATTATTTCAAATTTCCTAGTAATGAAATTTCAAGATGTGGAATACTATTTTATCACATTGGGTGGTTTTATACAAGGTACAGTCATTTATTTTACACCCATACCAAAAGGGTTTTGTTAGATCCAAAGAGGGACCTCTAACTTGGCGGTTGAGATTCCAAAAAAATGGATCACTTAGACAAGAAGCAACTAACCAAACACCTTAAACCTACTATTCTTATATTGAACCTACTTCTTATATTCCCTACTTCATATTTCCAAAACCAACAACTAGACCTTCTTCGATGTCCAATAAAGATCAACCTAACCAAGGCCGTTAGCATTCAAAAATGACTTGTTGCACAAATTTTATTTTGGGTCTTAGCATTCAACCTAGAAACACGTAGCTTAAAACAATAACCATATTATAACATGTTTCACCCTCCAAAGGTGTCCTAAGAAATCTATTTGTTTATTAAGACCTAATTTTCTTGTTCTACGATCTAGAGAAAATGGCTACAAAAGGAGCCTACCAAAACAAGTACCCAACACCCAAATGGTGAAACAAAGCTTCCAGTCAATTCTCTATTATACAGAGAGTCAATCAAGATGTACATTTCTAATTACTGGTGAATAGGTTTCGAAATGGAAGCACCTTCTCGAGCCAACTATTAGAGTTTTACTATTGCATTTCAGCATATTTTTAGTGAAAATTGGCTACAAAATGGGTCTTGAAAACAAGTGATACCAACTCGAAAATGAGTTCTGTTAACTCGCATCAATTCTCCTATATATAGAGAAACCGACGCAACTTACAAAATGAAAAACTAAATACTAACACTCTAGTTATGACCTTCTTTCCTGGAGCTAATTAATGTTATTGACAAGTTTGTGTTTTGTACCAAAACACCAAGAGTCCTCCTAAACACCCTTGGAAAACTAACCCTCCATTCCTTTTTCTCTAATCTAATCACTTGCACAGACAATGGAAATGGAGAAATAATACATGTTAGAAGTCATAAATTTTAATTTCCTACTACCTCTCTCTAATTTACAAGTCCAAACCAAAACGATTTTGCTTAAATTTAAGTTGTTGTCTCAAACAACAATGTGATTAACTGAGCTTAAAAATGCTTGTGACTACATGATCAAATGATCTTATAAGTTGGGTTTAAATGCTGATGTGACTTCCCATGTCACTAAGGAACAAGATTATCCAAATCGATCACCACTATGGGAACCAAGAAGTCATTTTGCACATTATCTAATAACAACTTTTTCTTAACTTTTACCAATTGTTTTAAATAAATTAGGTAATCAAAATTTTCTACCACCTATTGTGTTAGCAAACATATTTCTCCCATGCGGTTACACGAGAGATGCTTTGAACCATGCAACGGTTTAGCGGAAATGATTTTCATTGTTTTACATTTAATGTTATGAAAACATTAATAACCAATTAAATGTTCTACCTAAAGCGTCCACGTGTGCAACCATGGCTTTGATACCAAATGTAATGCCCACATTTTGTGACCCAAAACCCAACCAAATAGTACTGACAAAAATTGGGATAATACTTTTATTTTATTGATTGATTGATTTATTTATTATTTACTTGAATAAAACTTAAATGTGACTCGTTAAGTTTAAAACCTAAAAGATGAGCTTAATAAATGGTGCGCCAAAACAAATGAAAATTCACTAGGTCCGTGTCTGGTTATTATACGATAATGTCAATAAAGTTGGTTATGAGCCACATATCTCAAGGGGGTGACCAATTCAGAATTACTAAAAATGCACACGGCCTAAGAGATTCCATTTCATTGTAATATTAGGCCCAAAATTTGCATACCTCGTTTTAAACGTAAAAACATAATAGACATGACTACAATATATTATCCTTATCGTCAAAGATTATTTATATATATATTTAATTTTTATTTAAAATCCATAAATAGTGGTGAAAATAATAATTATTATTATTATTTTATTACTCACTAAAATAATATAATAATCATATTTAGAGAAGAAAAACAAATGTTGAAGCTCACCTTATTTTAAAAAAACCTCTCCATGCCTTCATTTATCCATATAGTTATTTAATGGTATTTTATTTCCTTAAAATTACAAAATTCAAAAAAGCAAAAAGAAATTCATACGTGGATCTAACTTTTTCCTTTTTTTATTTTGTTTGAGAGAGATACTTTAATAATCTTCCTTTTTATGACTTTTTCCAAAAGAAGATCCACCGTTGGATTAAATCCATCCCAGCCACCTATCTCCCCTTACCCTAATTTCTTTCTTTTGAGATCTATATGGTTTTCAAACTCCTTTTTTTTTTTAATCCGCATTCTTCAAATCTCATTTATTTTTGTTTTGTTTTGTGTGACAGGTTAGGATGGATGTGTCCATGGAGGCCAAGCTCTAATTTTTAGAACTTCTCCTCCTAATGTCGCATGTACATTCATCACAGTTTTGATTTTTTTTTAAAATATGTTTAGTCAGTCCAAAGTTGCATTTTTTGTATGTAATTTTAAATCTGAACAAGATTTATTTTGGGTTCAAATTTGGGCGGCCACACATGGGTATTCTGTTTTTATTTTTTTATATTTTTGTGATGCAGCTTACAGATGGAGGCAGCCATGGCTAAGGCATCAGGACATGGGGGTTTAACAAGTTATTTTATTTAATTGATAAATTTGCATAATTAATTTCAGGCTCTCAATGGCGGCTGCGACCTAACTGTAAATGTCTGGTTTCTTTTTCTCTTTTTGATTTTAATATTGTGCAATAAAATGACAGGGCTAAAAATCAATTTAGGTTGTGCCATTCTCCATGTTCCACTTTGGGTTTTGCACAGTTATGAGTTTTTTGATAGGGGTCTTATTATTATTATTATTTTTTTGCTCAACTTTTATTTTGTTGGTAAATACGTGGAGTAACCAGCAACAAATATGATGCATTTTAAAGCTATACGATTTATATATTATCTTTTCAACCAGAACCTTATAGTAGGGAATATCCATGGTAAATGCCCTTAAAACAAACCTACAATATGCCCTGTATTAAATTTGTGTATTTAAGAAAATATTGATTATGGCAATTTTCAGGATGAGGGTGAAGTGAAACAAAATTAAATTTTGTATGAGGATAAATCAAAACAAGAAAGTCTTCATGAGGTCTATTTTAGAGTAGACTCCTTAAAGAGAAACATGGTTTTTTTTTTTTTTTTAATAAATAAAAATGATAAACCTTCTTTTATAATGACTAAAATTATATTCTTCCAGAAGCAAGGGTAGAAGTAGAAGTCAATATTTGGTGACTGAGTTAACCAGTGGGAATATTATAATTAACAAGAATAAGAAAATTAACAATATATATAAGTATATCCATAAGAATGATATACTTTAATTCCATTCACACTAACAAAGAATGTGTACTCTTCTTAATTTCATCCTAAAAGATACAAGTGTAACCAATCTTTCATTTGCCAAAAGTCACACTACACTCTCAAATGTATGAGTGTTTGTCACAAAACTTGTATACATATCCATGCTTCCTTTAAAATGAGATTTATAAACATTTACAAACAAGAGAGAGAGAGAGTTATACATACTACAAGGGAGACAAATTTCCAACACATTGACATTTCCTATCATGGAGAGTTGTAGGTTTCCATCCCATTATTTACAACCATCAAGCTACATTCAAAGAGAGGGATAATACCACTTTGAAGCAACACATGCTTGCACAAGATATACATACATCCCAAAATGGGAGGCTTACAAAGGAGAAAAGAACACTTGACATAACACAAACCACATGATATCAAGAAGTAGAACTCTCCCTAAATTGGGGAACCAATTTCCATAATCACCAAGAATTCTCCAACCATCTTCAAGCTTTAGACTCTAACTTATCTTCCACATAGTTTCCAACACAAAGAGAACAAGGCTTGTTTTACCTCCCAACCTATAGGCATCATTACATGCCTTTCCAAAGGTTAGAAGACATGCTAGCCTCCCCCAAGCCCATGGGAGAGAGAGCTAGCTTCCACAAATTTGTGCACAAGGTTTAGGGAGACAAACACCACAATATTTTCACATACAAGCCAAGACCATGCACTAAGAAAAACACAACATTTAGCAAAAAAATAAATGAGGAGAAAGCCATATTCATCCTCAAAATTGGGGAAGAGTAGATGAGATACCCGAAAGTGCCATAAGGTGTGATCCAACCATAGGATGCACACAAGATTCTTCTCAACCTCCTTATTCCTCCGAATCAACAAAACCCTCCTTATTGCTCCACCCATTCACCAAAATCCTTCTTGGGAGGATTTTCAAACCCATTGGGTTTCCTCTCCAAGAATGGGGAAGGGGGTTCAAACCATATGAACCACCTTACCCACCTCAAACCATATGAGGGGAGTAAAATGAACCTACATGGCTTTCCCATCAAGCCATGAGGTTTGAGAGGGAAAATCCCTCTCTCTTCCCCAAATAACTCCAACATCCATCAAACCATATGATGGATGGAGCAAAATAAATACAACAACCATACTTAAGCAACAACCATACAAGCAACTAAACAAACATTCCAACTATAAGCAAGCTAAGATCTAGGAAAAACATCCAACATAAAATGAGCTCAAGAGCCTACCTCCAAGAGCTTTCTCAAAATAAGATTTTCCAAATTTCTTCCTCAAGCAATACTATCTCCAAAATCCTCCAACACCAAGGCAATGCTCCAAAAAAATGAACCAAAAGTTCTTTTTCTCCTCCATGAGGGAGAATTTGAAGAGAAGCCAATCAATTTCCTCACCAATGAGGGGGTGACATGTGTCACCCATCTCTTCCCTCCAAGTCAAAGATTCCAAAATAAAAAGAAGAAAAGATAAATTCACTTTTAACACTCCCTTCCCAAAATACCCAAAATGAAAATAAAACAAGATTGTGCAACTTTCTACAAAACACACATACCAATCCATCTTACATGGATGGTGACCAAAGAGAGGCAAAATGGGAGGGAAACTCCCATTATGCCTTGAAATTAAGCCCCCTACCTATTAGGTAGGGTCCAAGGCTTATTTTCATGCTAAGTGAACTCCCAAACTAAAAAGGGGTCACTTAAAATGCCATAAATAACCCAATTTCAGGTTTGGCGCTTATGGGCACAAGTTTAAAGGATGTGGGGCCCACCCAAGGGTTCACATGTGACCCTAATCCCCTCTAATTAATACAAAATAAACCAAACCAAAACTTAATGCAAGTGGGGACCATTAAGCCCCCAAACCTAATTTATTTAACAACAATAAAACATTCTAAAAAAAATAAAATTTTACATGACATATTACATCACATATGAGGGTCACTCATGGTGCCCAAAATACAATCAAACTATACGGCCTCAAACAATTAACATGGTTAGGACTTAGCCCCATGGGCCGCTTGTGCACAATTTGTGTAGCCACCTTGAAACCCACGTTCTCCTGTGACCTGTCACCTGCACACTCATTGCACACATTAAACGCACCTGTCCAATGCAAGAGTAAACTAACTACTTAATAAGCGAATCAGTTCAAACATGTAAATTAAGGATATCACAACATCAATGTGGAATGCAACAATCTCACACAATTCGTCATACGTTAGGTATTACAATACATAAAAATGTCATACCATAATGCCATCATGTTTCCTCATCAGCAAATCAAATACTTTATAAAATCAAGATATGTGATTAAACTAATTATCCAACATATATCCATTAGGCCCAAATCGCATAGAAAAGTGTTAGTATCCACAACCTCAAATAAAATGTGTCAATCTAATAATCTATTCAAATTGCTACGCGCCCCAAATCATACATGTCCATGAAGGTAAAAATGAACGATAGTCGATTGTACTAAGCTAAGAACACATGCTAATCAAACACCACGATTAATAAGATGAAAGCAATTCACCAAAATAACTTTACATAAAACCTTTGCAAATAAATGAGCGTGATATCATATATTATTATGGAACTCAATAAAATATTATGAGAATGGGCCTTGCCTTTATACAAACAAGGAATAACAATCTAAGAACCACAAGGTCATAGATCAAGCCATAAATCATGGAAAGAGCTAGTCATCAAAGAACTAGTTAAATCCATAGATTTATGAGAGAACTAGACATCAAGGATCTAGTCAATACCATAGATCAAGGAAAGAAGTATACCTAACAACTAGATAATATCCCCTTAATATATAAATAAATAAAAGGAAATATCCACACACATAAGTGGGTGAGGATAAATACAATAAATGTAAATAAATTACCTAGGTGAACATGAACTAAGGTAAATATCTACTCTAATGAAGGTAAAAAAACATATCATAATGTCTAAAAATGTGTCAAAATCCATGTTAAGTCACAACTATGGGTTAAGAATTTAATAGATAATTGAGGCTAGAAAATGTGTGCACTACACATCCAAATAATTTCTTAGATATGACTCAAACTCATTTTTTTCATAAGTTTGAACAAGATCATCTGGAAATTAAAAATTAGTCAACATTTTTTTGAAATGTTGAAACCATTCTATGTGAAAATCAACCACGCTTTCACCACTTGTTATTGTAGGTAACATGTTGAATTTGTGATGCATATGCTAAATTTTTACGTATTCATTCTAATTTTCATTCGAAACTATATTATCGAATGTGGTATTCAAGTTCCACCAATATATTCTAGGGATTTCATTCCTACGATATTTTGTGAAAAAGAAGTTGAATAATTTTTTTATAGTGAGGATTGTTTAGATGTAAGTTGTGGTACATGCGGTGGATTACCTAAATTGAAAGTTACATCCATGAGAAAATTGAAGGTGCAATAGGACATAATTTAGTTGAGCTTGATATATATAAATCATTTCCATACCAGTTGAAAGATGTAAAAGAGTCTAAACGATGTGAGCTAGTTACGTAACATATGCCTGTTTTTAATTTATAGGAAAATTTAAGGATGAAATTGTTTATGAGTATGCTAGGCATACACATAGAGCTTGATGGTTGGATGAACAGTTCAAGATATGTAAGGACACATTTCCTATTGGCACTATTGTTTCAATGGTCGATTTTGTAGAGATTTACACATTGAAACCACAAATGGAGGTTAAATCACAATATTACAAATCAAGACAAGTTGTCATTTTTGTGCATATAGCATTTATACATTCTCCGACAAGATCAAAGAATGATCAATTTTTTTAAGAGAGTACCAATTTTATATCATTGATGATCGTACTCATTCTACTCGAATTTGTGCAAGGGTGTTTCTAGTTATTTTATGGAAACTTGTCCACATAGGGACATCAACTTCAAATAACATTATATATGGTCGAGATAATTACATGTCTCAGTTTAAGAATACATGAATGTTTTATTGGATGAGCAAGATGCACATCAAGATGGGTGTGTAACATATTTTGAGTTTCACCGAGGCTAGGACATGGAAAAGGAGACCATGAAGGTGCAAGGGCATGTGTGAAAATAGATCTTGCAAGAGAAGAGTTAAAGTATAAAAATGGTGCTAAATTGAAAGATGCAAAGAGCATAGTGGATTGATGTATTGACAACATGGCTACGAGGTTCTCAAAAAATTCCATATTTCACGTAGATATTTTTGGTTGATAGAGAAACAACAAATTACTAACTACGAGGATTGTATGACGCTCACTAGGTCTAGTGATATGCACTCATTTTTATTAGATGTTAGGGTTTTAAATAAATATGACAAGGATGCCTCGCTAGCATTTGAAATGCCTAAAAAAATTTCATTGTATCATCTTTAAAATGCAAGGATGTGAATTATTTGACAATATACATTACATACATATTTATGTGTTCTTATCTAGATGGATATGTTGTAACATATGTACAAACATCGTAAATAAATATGTAAATAATGTTCACAAATTCTTTGATATATCGTATTAAAATTCATTGAAGAACCTTGATATTTTTCAAATACCTTGGAATGGTAAGGATGTGAATTAATTGACAAACCCCCTCACAAAAATGTGTATTTTGGACTAGAAGGATTGTGGGGTATATGACTTACATTGCTCACTACACACAACACAGCAAGGGCTCTCAAGTACAGAAACTCGACTCACATACGACAATCACATAAGTCATCGACTCACATAGACACATGAAAACAACATAGGCATGTCGATGCCACACTTTTCCCAATGAATGAATACTAGTAATGACCCAACCACAAGAAAAAAGACTCAAGGATAGGCAAACCCACAACACATCATTTCTTTAATTGTATTTTAGTTACGATTAACATTCCAAGAACATTATTGTGCAAGGATAAATTTCTCATTTTTCCACCTACATATTCTTAAGTTCATTCCACAGTTAAATTATCGTTCACCCCTTTTAAGTTGGTTTCTTATTCTTTACAAAAGTTTCCATAACTTGCATACTTATTTGGCATAATTCAAATGCATATAAAAATACTTAATTATCTTGTTCTTATGTTAAGAATATTCTTCTCGAACATATATTCAATGTCTACCTTTTTACTCTTACAACTCAAGTGAATGTGACTTGGTGTCCATATAGTGATATTAGGATTTAACGGAGATTTAGATACAAGATAGCTTTTTACCAAAAACATTCCTCGATCACGGGTTAGTTATTTCCTACCATAGTTATTCTAATTCAATGACTTGTGAATTTCCATTTTTTTTTATATATGTATTTTTGTTTTCTCGAAGGTTTGATCACACACAAGGCAATTCATATTCTTTGAAACAAAAAATATATTTAATTGAGTTATAAGGTCTCCAAGAGTGGCATTATTCCTAACCTCAAATCTCATTTTTACTCTTATATGCTTTATTTTCTACGTCACATTATGGTCTTATTTTTAGCATTGTCTTGTAAAAGGAGTTACGAAAGTGTTTGTCTAACCTCTTGAAGACATAAAAATGATTAAAGACTTGAAGCTACACACACGAACCCTAAGTTAACATCCAAATCAACTGAGGTTTAGATTAATTCCAACTTCACCTAAGGGTCTACCCCTCAACTATATATGAGTTTTTAAGCGAGAGGACAAATTTATGCTAAACCACCTTCAAGAAGGACCAAGGTGTTATGTTGAGAGAAACCAAGGTAACACATTTAGCTGAGCGAGCTAAGGGTTCATTAACAAGAGTTTAAGACCTAGAACAACTAAGTCACAACCTCCATCTATGTCATCTGGATCCAACAGGGATTTCATTCGATGAAGAAAATTTAATTTTAAATCTATCTTCGGAAAAACAAGGTAGTCCACTAGGCTACGAAGGAGGAGTTAGCTCTACACACTCCAAGAAAAGTTTGACTGTGTCACTCCTATCATATGGGTTTAAGACAATGTCACTAAACATACTGACTAAGATGATAAGCCCATTCTTGGGCTCTTGTTTACTCAAACTAGGAGGTTCCATCGAGTGTAGAGTTTAAGTTCATCTACGGTTTTCAATGTCTTCTACGGTAAGGAGTATCACACATGAAAAAAAGTTATGCTCGATATTGAACAAGGGTAGAGTGTTTTCGATTTAATTCTCTTTATTACATTTACAAAGTATGAATGCACAAGATGACTCATTAATCATTTATTGAACACTAAATATGCACTACAAGATATTACTTCAAATTCATTTACCTTATATAAATATCAAACCTTTTTACCATGTGTACTATAAATCAAAATTGAACCTATGATTAAATGCACATTTCCTAGATGTCCTTAAAACTAGCATCTCATACATATCAACAAATTATCAAATATAACCTTCTGTAACATGAGACTACATTATACATTTATTCATTTAACAATGAACTATATAAATTACAATGATAATTAATGAATTACACATCACCTTTTTCATCATCATTCTTTCATCCTAAAAACCACGTGAGCATGATATCAACGATAATTCACTGGCATGGCATCCACCCTAATCTAACATAATTATCATTTTTCAGTTTCCCATTTACATATGATAATAATTACAATTTGCAATCGAAAAAAAGGTTTAGAGACATGTATTCATTACATTTCATTTTACTTCATTTTGTAACCCAGAGAGAGAAAAGAGAAGGGAAGAGAGAAAACACCATTTTGTCAAAAGTTCTATTTCACACAACAGTTACACTATAGAGTTTTAAATAGTTATTTACATGTGTTAAAAGTTTCCATGGTGGTTTGGCAACCCTACGAGGGTCCCATAACTTTCTATTTTTACATTTTCTTACTAGCTACAAAAACGTTCAAAATGGGCTCGGAGAGGCTAAGAAACCACTTCCAAAAGTTATCTTCCAATGAGAACACACACCACGATTAACTTTCTACGTGTCCCCAGATATACCAAGAGTTCATAAAGAACGACGGAATTGGGAAAAAGTGAATGGTTTGCGTTTGGTGGCTAGTTTTCCGGGCCACTGGTCATAGTTGACCCAGTTGCAAAATGAACAAAAGTTAGCTCGAGGGCTCAAAAAACCACATCCAAAACTGACGTTCGATGGATGAGCACGCAACGAGACACTTCCTACAAGTTCCCCTATATAAGGAGAATTCATCAGAGTCGATGGATCGAGAACTAGAAAACCATTTTCAAACGGCGACAAGTTTTCTAGAGCGACAAGTCAAAATTGGTCCAGTTTGACCTCATCAAACTACGACCAAAGGCCTACAAAATGGCTTTTCCAAACTATCCAGAAAAGTGTTTTTTCCCTAAACTGAAATGTTCCATGCAATTTTCTAGTATAAACACTAGAGGTTTGCGAAGACGGAAATAATTTCTCTATCCAGGTTTCAAATGGCGGTTCAAAACGAAAGCCAACTTTCTAGATTTAACAACTTTCTACTATAAAAAAAGTGTAACAGGCTCCTATAAGAGCGTCAAAAAGATCACATATGTTCATTCGGGGTCAATCCAAAGGTCAAGGTGACTCCTCACATACCAAGGTACACGAATGAAGCTTAACATCTCATTTTCAAGAGTTACGAAGGGTACTTAATGAGTCTCCAAAAAATGCAAAAATTAACTATTTAAACAGGGAGATGATCAACATTATTACTGGGAAGTCAATTCATCTTGTCGATAAAACAATATTGTAGTGCGATCTAGTTGGGTAGGAAGTTTTCTAAATCACCTCAGAATGAGGGTGGAAGTTCATGTTTTAATGCAAATGAGTTATTTTGACTTCGTGAGTTACGACACGACATTTCATTGTTTTTGCAACGAGTTGAAATAAACATTTAACTGTATTAAAATCCTAATATTTTAAAATTCTATTAAGTTGCAAAAGAGAACTAAAACATGAGAATTATGAGAGGTAAGGGAAGATGAACCATGCCTGGAAATGAACTGGTCGGGCAAACCCAGGAGCTCAGTTGACATCACTTGCTTGATTTATTCACAGCTTGACACAGCCTACGATCTAACCTCCAAAACCCACAAAATAGATCCAAATCATGTCAAAATTTTTCCAATAACCAGCCCTTTGTGCAATTCTCATCATTATAAGTTTGAAAAATTTTCTAGTGAATTTAAGTGCCTCCTGATCCAATGAGACCACATTTTCTATGTCAAAGGCTTCTTAAGAAAGTTTGTGTTTGGAAAGCAAACAAATGCCATGTGTACTATGAATCCATTATGTGCATATCCTGAAATCATGGCATTCCATGAGACCACATTTCTTTGAGGCATTTTATCAAATGTTCACATGCCCTTTTCAACAAATCCATTTTGTGCATATCCTCATTTGAATCATGCACACTCATGAGAATAGCTTTCAAATACAATTCATTTGAAGCATTTTTTTAATGGTTCTAATATAATACTTTACATTAATTTTGCATTTGGATGATGAGGCATAATTTTTGGCATTTTATGGAAACTCATCTTAAATATTGATGAAGGAAATCACATCTCCAACATCCATCCTCAAATTTTTTTGACAATTCAAGTTCTTACTCTAAAGGTCTTCCAATTTACAATGATAATATATAAATTAAATATATTCAAAGAAATGCAAATTATTTTGTAAAATTCATATGATATTCATCTCATCATGAACATTCATTTCATTATTAGCCATCCAATATATCTACCTCTTTTTGTCCTCATTTTAAAATTAATTAAAATATCTCTCTTTGGATGTCCATTGGATCATTTCATCTAAAACATGCATTGCACTTCATCTAACCAAAAATGAATGACTTCAATGCAATGATTTGATTAAGATTTTAAAGGCAATTTTGATGATGATGAGGCCCATAAGCCATTTCATTTTTATGATGATAATGGTTTGAAATTTCATGATCATAATCTTAGAAAATCACTTTGAAATGACATTCCATTCATTCATTTTCATACATAACCAAACTTCATTTTTGGCATAAATTCTTGTGCATATGTGCAGCCATGTAAAATGACAATTTGAACAATTGTCTCAGAAAAAAAATGCATTTACAAACATTTAAACATCCATGATAATTGTCTTTGAAAGCATTCATTGCAAAAACACAAATTTGCAAAAATCCTCTCTCATTATGCTTTGATGGATGATCCAAATTCACGAAAAGGTTTTATGCAAGCATTTTTTTTTTTTTATTCCTTTTTTTAAAAAAAAAAAAACATAGGTTTTAATTTGGTTTGAAAAAAAATCATGGAAAAATAGCATCACATAAAACCACATGCATTTCATTCAATCAAATTTTTTTAAAAGCACATTGATCCAATTTTTTTGCTTTTATCCCCCCAAATTCAAACCCCAAAAAAAAAAAAAAACAAAAAAAAAAAAAATGTTTTTGAGCTTAATGCCCTCCTCCAATTAGCTTTATTTTTTTTTATTTTTTTTATTTTTTATATATTTTTTTTGAATTTTTAATGAATGTGAAAAATTTTTTGCAATGATTAAATTTTCATTCACAGACATAATCATTTTGCGTATATTCAAAATTGAATAATTTATGATGGTTTTTAATCATTTTAATTTCAAAAAAATAATTATATGAAAAATTTTATTTTCTTTTTAAATATTAAATTTTTATATATGAGCATTATCAAAATTTTTATTATAAGAATTACTTAATTAATTAATATTATAAAAAAAAACAAACATAATATGAAAAAAAATAAAATAAAACTATGAAAAACATCTGAAAAGGCATTATTAAACTAGGTAAAGGGAAATTATGCCAAAAAAAAAAATAATCAAAAGCTTAAGGGAAATTCCAAAGAAAAATTTTCTTTAAAAGGAAACATTCACAAGTGTGAAGGTGAAAATGAGAAAAAATCACACATAAAAGAGAAATATTGTCCACTAAATTAAAATTTTTAAAAAATGAGAATAAGGGGGCACTACATTCCCTCCCCTTAAAGAAAGCATCATCCTCGATGCGACACAACACCAAAGAAGAAAGAGAAATGGTAAAGCAAAGAAGAAAAAAATGGGAAGGTATGGGTAAGGTTAAGATTTCTAGACACAAAATCATGACCACAAGGGCCCTAGGAACATCTAATTAGAAATTTTAACTTTAAGGTTCTGTGAAGATTGGTAGTTCCATTTTACCTTATTACTTAGTTAGCATTTTTTTTACATATTTTCTTATCTCAAGATTATAATATTCATTTTTTAGAATTTTTCAGTTTATTCTTAAGTTTCATGTGGTGCCCAACAATAACTAACATCAAGATGTCACACAAAACTTAACACAACACAAACAACCCACCCAGACATCTTCTACCTACTTTCATGATCATATCATATCACAAGGTCTTTTAATTCCTCCATGGAATGACAACAAGTAGTCCACATAGCAAATAATTTCCAACAATTATGTCATAGACATAGATCCAGTACACACATATGACTGACAAACATAATCATCACACTGATACATATATATACAATAGAGGTATCACATGACCCAAAAATCCATGACTATACCAACATAGTTCCAAGACAATATCCAATAGTCCATACCAATGGGAATGTCAATCCTCAAACATAACAATGTCTAACCAGACTCACAAGAGTACACATAACTCATTATACCAACTCCACACATCACAAAACATCACAAAATAACTCCATATATATCTCCAAAAGCATCAAAAAACAACTCCATATACCTCCCAAAGCATCACCAAATAATATATCCATATACCTCCCTCCATATACCTCTCATAGAGAAATAATCATAGTGTCAAAACCAAGCCAAGTCACTCAACCATAGAGCCCCATCAAGAATATCAGGTCACTCAACCATAGAGTGCCATAAAGAATAACAGGTCACTCAACCATAGAGGCCCATCTCCTTTCTCCTTTTAATGAGGCCGGGTCACCCTATGGCCCTGGGCACATAGAGCCCCATCACCCCCAACCCAAGTGACATAATAACTCGTGGTTCAACAACCCACTAGTTATCTATAACTCCTTGGGGCGTACCCCCATACAACGAAGTGGGTCCATAGGTTCAACCACTCCATGGTTAATCCCATGACCCTATTCCAACACATTACGACATTAGAACCAACATAACAATCCATTCAAATGCCAAGTGGAAAATCAAAAGCCTTGGGCTAGGCTACAAAACTTTTAAATATGAAAAGAATTTTTAAAACTAAGAAAAACAAATGGCTAATTAGCCATGGTTAGTGCAAAATCCAAATGTTAATGCAACAATCAAATAAATGCCCAAAATATAAGAACATGTCAATCAAGAAAATGGTGGTTCTAGCTAAAAGAGATAATGATCAATTTACGAATAAAATATACGTATATGAGAAAATAACACATTACAATCACTATGTGGCCTCATACCACCACCAAAGGGGTACTCATCGAGTTGTTGGCACTCTAGACATCGAGCCTCAACTCATAAAAATATACATGTAACTAGAAATGAGTATATCAAATAATGTAACTGTCATCATCTCTGCCTGAATCATTCCTCCATACTCCCACAAGGATCAACATAGTCAAAATCACATAGGATTATTCAATGAACAATCCAATAGGAAAGAGCAGGGAACTCTAGTTGCATAAGTTGAGCCTAAGGTGGTGCGCACCCACAATATACTGAGCAAGCTCAAAGTATACTAAATAGATAGAAGTGGGTTTTCAGTCTATATAAGACTCCACTTCCTCACTCGTACTCAGCTCAAGATTATGAAAACCTGGTCCACGCCTCCTCTCTCCACACATACACTCTTGACAGTTTATCCCCTTAGGGTCGTCTAGTGTAAGGTTCACAACATACACATAACTACATCACTAACACAATGGTGATTCACACACATTAACCATAACATCTTACGCATGGTATTTATATACAGGTATAACACAATCATTACTTTCACGGGTTACGATACATCACATTACCACATCCTACACCCAAAGTGCAATCACTTGTACACTAGGGATCATACTCACCATATGCCCCTAAATCATGACATGAACCATCACATATTACATGAATTATAAGTATGAGAACACAATGTCTAACATTACAACATATAGTCAATTGCAATACAACACGATGATGCACACAACTAATCACAATACGGTGATGACATCACGATAAAATGTGATTCACTTTACATCAATTTTGTCATGCAATACATCAATACACCTTCACATCACATAAATCCAAAATGTTTTAACCCTCTGCAATCCACAATAACATTCCATTCACAAACAACAAGGTGGTACATCACACACGGATTCCTCATTGAATCAACAACATAGAGAGTGAATACTCTCATCACAAGCACATCAATATGATAACAAATACGCACTAAGTGACATGCACCACATGTGCTTCCATAAGGTCACAATTACGACATAGTTCACATAACAACATATATCACATTACTCTTCCAATATCCACCACCATCATGCAGAATCATCACAACTCCAATCCATCCCAGAGGTTCGAGAGCATGAACCTCCACTCTGATACCATATGTAGTGCCCACATTTTACACACACAATTACAACAAAAAAATACCAGGATAATTTTTTTTTTTTACTTACATTCACTCACTACACACAACACAACAAGGGCTCCAAGTACAAAACTCGACTCACATACATACAATCAATCACATAAGTCATCACTCACTCACATAGACACATGAAAACAACATAGGCATGTCGATGCCACACTTTTCCCAATGAATGGTTACTAGTAATGACCCAACCACAAGAAAAATGACTCAAGGATGGGCAAACCCACAACACATCTTTTCTTTAATTGTATTTTAGTTACGATTAACATTCCAAGAACATTATTGTGCAAGGATAAATTTCTCCTTTTCCACCTACATAGAAACTTTTAAGTTCATTCCACATTTAAATTATCGTTCACCCCTTTTAAGTTGGTTTCTTATTCTTTACAAAAATTTCCATAACTTGCATACTTATTTGGCATAATTCAAATGCATATAAAATACTTAATTATCTTGTTCTTATGTTAAGAATATTCTTCTCGAACATATATTCAATGTCTACCTTTTTTTTACTCTTACAACTCAAGTGAATGTGACTTGGTGTCCATATAGTGATATTAGGATTTAACGGAGATTTAGATACAAGATAGCTTTTTTTCACAAAAAATTCCTCGATCACGGTAGTTATTTCCTACCATAGTTATTCTAATTCAATGACTTAATGAATTCCATTTTATTTATATATATTTTTTTTTCGAAGGTTTGATCACACCAAGGCAATACATATTCTTTGAAACACATAAAGATATTTAATTGAGTTATAAGGTCTCCAAGAGTGGCATTATTCCGAACCTCAAATCTCATTTTTACTCTTATATGCTTTATTTTCTACGTCACATTATGGTCTTATTTTTAGCATTGTCTTGTAAAAGGAGTTACGAAGTGTTTGTCTAACCTCTTGAAGACATAAATGATTAGAAGACTTGAAGCTACACACAAACCCTAAGTTAACATCCAAATCAACTAAGGTTTAGATTAATTCCAACTTCACCTAAGGGTCTACCCCTCAACTATATATGAGTTTTAAGCGAGAGGACAAATTTATGCTAAACCACCTTCACGAAAGGACCAAGGTGTTATGTTGAGAGAAACCAAGGTAACACATTTAGCTGAGCGAGAGCTAAGGGGTTCATTAACAAGAGTTTAAGACCTAGAACAACTAAGTCACAACCTCCATCTATGTCATCTGATCCAACAGGGATTTCATTCGATGAAGAAAATTTAATTTTAAATCTATCTTCGGATGACAAGGTAGTCCACTAGGCTACGAAGGAGGAGTTAGCTCTACACACTCCAAGAAAAGTTTGACTGTGTCACTCCTATCAGACGGGTTTATGACAATGTCACTAAACATACTGACTAAGATGATAAGCCCATTCTTGGGCTCTTGTTTACTCAAACTAGGAGGTTCCATCGAGTGCAAGTTTAAGTTCATTCTACGGTTTTCAATGTCTTCTACGGTAAGGAGTATCACACATGAAAAAAAGTTATGTCCCGATATTGAACAAGGGTAGAGTGTTTCGATTTAATTCTCTTTATTACATTTACAAAGTATGAATGCACAAGATGACTCATTAATCATTTATTGAACACTAAATATGCACTACAAGATATTACTTCAAATTCATTTACCTTATATAAATATCAAACCTTTTTACCATGTGTACTATAAATCAAAATTGAACCTATGATTAAATGCACATTTCCTAGATGTCCTTGAAACTAACATCTCATACATATCAACAAATTATCAAATATAACCTTCTGTAACATGAGACTACATTATACATTTATTCATTTAACAATGAACTATATAAATTACAATGATAATTAATGAATTACACATCACCTTTTTGTCATCATTCTTTCATCCTACAAAACCACGTGAGCATGATATCAACGATAATTCACTGGCATGGCATCCACCCTAATCTAACATAATTATCATTTTTCAGTTTCCCATTTACATATGATAATAATTACAATTTGCAATCGAAATAAAAGGTTTAGAGACATGTATTCATTACATTTCATTTTACTTCATTTTGTAACCCAGGAGAGAGAAAGAGAAGGGAAGAGAGAGAAAACACCATTTTGTCAAAAGTTCTATTTCACACAAAGTTACACTATAGAGTTTTAAATAGTTATTTACATGTGTTAAAAGTTTCCAGGTGGTTTGGCAACCCTACGAGGGTCCCACAACTTTCTATTTTACATTTTCTTACTAGCTACAAAAATGTTCAAAATGGGCTCGAGGCTAAGAAACCGCTTCCAAAAGTTATCTTCCGATGAGAACGCACACCACGATTAACTTTCTACGTGTCCCAGATATACCAAGAGTTCATAGCAACTGACGGAATTGGGAAAAAGTGAACGGTTTGCGTTTGGTGGCTAGTTTTTCGGGGCTACTGGTCATAGTTGACCCAATTGCAAAATGAACAAAAGTTAGCTCGAGGGCTCAGAAAACCACGTCCAAAACTGACGTTCGATGGATGAGCACACAACGAGACACTTCCTACAAGTTCCCCTATATAAGGAGAATTCATCAGAGTCGATGGGACTGAGAACTAGAAAACCATTTTCAAAAGCGGCGACAAGTTTCTGGAGCGACAAGTCAAATTGGTCCAGTTTGACCTCATCAAACTACGACCGAGGCCTACAAAATGGCTTTTCCAAACTATCCAGAAAAGTGTTTTTCCCTAAACTGAATGTTCCATGCAATTTCTAGTATAAACACTAGAGGTTTGCGAAGACGGAAATAATTTCTCTATCCAGTTTCAAATGGCGGTTCAAAATGAAAGCCAACTTTCTAGATTTAACAACTTTCTACTACTTATAAAACAGTGTAACAGGCTCCTATAAGAGCATCAAAAAGATCTCATATGTTCATTCGGGGTCAATCCAAAGGTCAAGGTGACTCCTCACATACCAAGGTACACGAATGAAGCTTAACATCTCATTTTCAGAGTTACGAAGGGTACTTAATGAGTCTCCGAAAAATGCAAAAATTAACTATTTAAACAGGAGATGATCAACATTATTACGGGAAGTCAATTTCATCTCGTCGATAAAACAATATTGTAGCGATCTAGTTGGGTAGGAAGTTTTCTAAATCACCTCAGAATGAGGGTGGAAGTTCATGTTTTAATGCAAACGGGTTATTTTGACTTCGTGAGTTTTCGACACGACATTTCATTGTTTTTGCAACGAGTTGAAATAAACATTTAATGGTATTAAAATCCTAATATTTTAAAATTCTATTAAGTTGCAAAAGAGAACTAAAACATGAGAATTATGAGAGGTAAGGGAAGATGAACCATAAAGGAAATCACATCTCCAACATCCATCCTTGAACTACCAAGTTCTTACCTAGAAGGTCTCTAATTTACAGTGACACAGAAATCTGATATATCTGAAAGAAAGTGCAAATTCTCATGCCAAATTCATAGATATTCATCTCGTTCAATGAACATTGTTCAGGTATTGAAATATATCTACCTCTTTTTGTCCCTCTTTATGTTGCATTATAAAGTATCTAACTTTGGATCATGGATCTCAACCAGATTCACTACTAAAACCAGGTCTATTGACTGAGCCTTTGCTAAGAGAAACAGAGGAAACCCAATGATGAGGCCCATACCCTTACATTCTTCACACCTTCTTGAAAGTTCCTAATCTTAGAAAGTTGAACATTTTGAAAAATTCTATTGTTCATACCTTGTTCCAATCTTCCATGTGCATTTTCAAAAAGCCATGATATGTTGGCAAATGATTAGAAAATGATGGGTTGAGAAAAGGGCTTCCAATGGCACTTCAGATACACATCCCATTAGCATTTACAAAACTACAACACCCTGACAAAAAAAATTTCTCTCCATTATGCTTTCTAAATCCAGATGGTTGTCCACACGCCAGGCTCGTTTTTTCTCATGCGGGCATTCCTTTAAGAAAAAAACAAAAAACATGAATGCCCTCACGCACATTGGTTTGAGTAATATATAGAAAACAAAACCAGGATCCCCTTTGCCATAGCATCACATAAAACCACGTTTCTTCAAGCATTTTTCCCAACATTTGGTGCTGGTTTTTTTGCCGCCACCCCAAATTGCACCCATTTCCAAAAAAAAAAAACAAAAAACCCTAACTAGAAATTTTTGGAGCTTTTCACCCTAGCCTCCAATTAGTTTTATTTTATTTTATATTTTATTATATATGTATTTTTATTGAATTAAGTGACTAGTGTAAGTTTATGCATTTTTCCATACATTCGCTCATTTGGTCTATATGGCATCATATTTATTTTTTTTAAATTTCCTTTTTACAAAAGTATTTAATACTTGACATTTCCTCTATTTATTTATTTTGTTTTTTTATAAAGTTTAAAATTTGTGAGATTGGGTTCTGGATTGACTCGACCAGAGTCATCTTCAAGATTGACTAGGTAAGATTGGAGCCACACCCTAGCGATAACACTTCGTGGTCCAAGGTTCTCGAGGTCCGGGGCGCGAAGCAAAATATGGCATAAAAAGTTTGAAATGGTCACGAAGCCAAAAGATGACCCTCAGAAAGCTTGCCAACTAAGTGTGGCAAGCCAAAGCATAATCACGAACAATAAAGAGACCAACTCGTTACCACAACAACGCAAACGGCAACGAGAATAAGGGGCACTACAAAGGTGTCATACTTATAATACCACATTTAGTCGCATAATGCTATATATATAATGGACTATATGAAGAATCATGAACTAGGACCGATGACCCATATATATATATATATATATATATATATATATATCTATGTACATTCGTGTCCTATGAATCTAATCATTAAACATCTTCCCTCTTTTCCCTGCTAGAAGTATTATGTCCACAACTTGGGGATGTAGTGGAGGGAAATGCCACTACTGATTTCATCCGTGTGGTCTAGGCATCTCTAAACAGGCTTGCAATCTAACTCGCACATTCATAAACAACAAGTTTTTAACACCGAAATTTTTATAATAGATTCAAAATTTAGAAACTTAGAATTTAATTAAAATGCATGTGAAATAGTACCGCAATGTCATGATCCCTATCAATTTGTCATTGACGCATCGCAGGACAATAGTAGACTCACGAGGGTAAGCTACATACAAATAATTAAATTTCAAATTAAATATTTCATGTAAACAATTTGATATCAGATTTAAGTAATAAGAAATAATTCCTCAAAATTTAACAAATTTGAAAAATTGTACCTCGGTTAGTGGATCTGCAGATGCTATAGCAATATCTACAAGAATCCCCACATCGCATATATGGAGGAGTCTCTCTCAGCGGTCATAAGCTATACAAAAACATGTACAAATAAATATTAATATACATGATCGCCACATAACAAACCCAAAGCATAATCCACGTGAACTTCCACAATTAGAAACAAAGTGTAAAGAGAAACTAATCTATGTAAAAGTC
Source organism: Taxus wallichiana var. yunnanensis (assembly GCA_018340775.1). Classification (NCBI taxonomy): domain Eukaryota; kingdom Viridiplantae; phylum Streptophyta; class Pinopsida; order Cupressales; family Taxaceae; genus Taxus; species Taxus wallichiana. Next base: position 598,157,535 of record CM031242.1, on the reverse strand, counting down.
ATGTGAGGCGTGCGATAATTTCGGGCCTCCCAGTAGATGATGACCCACCGTGCTCCTACGTATAAAAGAAAAACATATATTAATATGTACATGTACACGTGAAACATTATAATAATAAAAGTGAAATCAAATGAAATTTTAAATGTAAGTACAACTTGAAACTTACGTTTGTAACATGCCTAGCTACAGTAGCTAGCATGTCGACAGTGGATGTTTCCTTCATCGGCTCTTGCTATTTAAATTTTTTTAAAAAAATTACATGTATGTACATGACGTACAATCAAATACATATATATTAAAATCTCAAACATGAATTAAACTATTGTATACATATATATTAAATATTTATTTGACATTTACCTGTGAAAGACCAAGATCATTTACACAAGTTCCAAAAACATCTCGCCATCATCTCATCTAGAGAAAATAAATCATGTGATCCAAAGAAATGATGTCTCGCCCCAATGCATAGGGGGAACCACATGATCCACACTAGTGTAGTGCATTAGAACCGACACCTCCACTAACATCACCGGATGCAATCTATTCACTATGCTAGGTTAGAGTGTCAGTGAGCTCCCTCAATGCATGTAGTGTGTCAATCTCCACAACCTCCTTCACTGTAGGAGGGATAACTAAAGGCAGTGGGGGTTTTGGGGCATGGGGGATCCTTGGGTCTACTGCATGTGCGAGAGCCACCTCCTCACCCATAAAACTAAGAAAAGTAAAAAAAAAATTGGGACCTCATTAAGCACGAACTCGCAATATAATTTCTTCAAAAATAGAGAGGAACCTTATTGTTGTTGCATGGTGGATAATAAAAACCATCCACCATCGATCCCAAAAACATATCTTGATTCGGTCATCGTGGAACTAATGGATTGGGAACCGTTTGCAAGTAGTTGTGGGGGCATTGGTTCTCGGTCGAGAAATAATGCATAAATGTGATCCTTTCCAAAAACATTATCTTTTACGGCCGCATGGGATAATTTATCTACATACCACCACCTATAATCACCTCTAAAGGTATTCCATCTCATTTCTTATTTGGTTGGTTTACGAGTCGACTTCACCAATCAATGTTCGAATGTGTTGGCTAAAGTCATGCGGGACGGATTTGTGGCATAATTTTGTCTTATAGTCTGAATAAGGTTTTCAATGACAGCTTTATTTTGTCTGATTCTTCCAACGATATCATCTTGTGTTCATGTTGGTTCCATGGGGACAGAAGGAGCCATAGGAGGCATATCTATGTTTGGAGGAGGGTTTTGAGGAATGTTTGGAGGGTTTTGAGGATTGTTTGGAGGGTTTTAAAGAATGTTTGGAGGTTTTTTAGGAATATTTCGACGGTTTATAATATTATGAGCTTGCCGGGCAAATCTGAAAAAACAAAAAATTGTATAAATAAACAAAAAATTGAAAAACCCATGAAAATCACAAAAAATAACCTAAAATGCAAAAAAATTGATCAAAATTGAGGGCTTACCTCTTTGTCTTGGTGGCATGGTTGAAACTATCGTGATCCAGAAGTATGAAGAGTGATTTTTAGGGGTATTCAAAATGCAAGTGCCAAAGGTCTAGGAGAAATCACGGTTCGAAAGGAAAATGGGGAAAATGAGGAGTCGTGGGTCTGTTTTTTTGTCTCAAAGGATCGTGATCACGGTTTCAAACCGCAATCACGGTTTTAGGTTCGAAATCATCATACCTATAAAAAAATGGTGAGCGCGGCTTAAAACCACGATCACGGTACCTAAATTTCGGGTTTTTATGTCCACTTAATTGTCCACCAACTTGCTACACTTACCCAAAGGTCAAAAAAATTTCAATTCCTAAACAATGTCTTAATGCCATTTCCATATCTTAAAATGGAATGGTATTTTCACTTTCTCCTAATTAAAGGACATAGGTAACAAAATAGATACAAATATCATACCAAAAGGAAAGCTTCACAATATGGTTTACTCGCTAAACACAATGACTAATACTAGGTGACTAGATTCCATTTCCATAGCCATCACCTTGGAAGTGAGATCAATAGAGATTTACATGTCCCTCTCATCACATGGTTCCCTGTATTTTGTAAACAACTTGTACTCCCAACAACTACACATTGTAAATGGAAGATCAACAATCCCAAATGTTTGCACAAACTGAATCAAAACTAGTAAAAATATGATATCAAAAAGTATAAAATAGAATTTGGTCCACCATTCCACCAAGTTTGACACCAAAATTTGATTCGTAAACTGTAGTAGACTCCCTAAAATTAAATAGTTAAAAACTTGATACTAATTAAATCTCAATTTCTTGATTTAAAAGAAATGATAAATTGATCCAAAATCTGATTTAAACATGTATAAATACTAAATTTAAAATGATTATTCATTTCTAGTTTACACGATCAAAAGGATCAAAATATGATTTTTGAAATCATTGTGAAAATGTTATAATCACATCTAATTAGTTAAAATCTGATTTAAATTTGTAAATAATTAGAAATAAAAGATGCATACGAACACGTGCAACAAAAAAATGTTTACAAAATCGACGTAAAATGACTACATCTTCGGCTCATTCAAACCAATCTATTAAAAATCAATTGTAAGTACAATTAAACAACTCACAATACCATAATGGAATAAATAACCTACAAAAATTATACCATCGGACCTTTAAAGGACTCAAATTACGTCCAAAGAACTTCCTCTACCTTTGTGAAGTACTTACACATTCAATTTCCCTTAGATCCTTGTCAAAAAGAAACTACAAAATTCTTCCAATAATAGAAAATAAACATCACAATGGGAAAATAATTATTCCATACAAAGCATCTCTGAGTTCTAAACAATTCTCCGGACCCTCTTAGAAGTTAAAAATGTCCCCTATGATGGATTAAATAACCATTTTGTACAAACTTCCCATAATAAAGAATACACAATCTGCATACCTCCCCTTCAAAACCAATTTACCCATTTTTATACCACTTGTAAGTGGTTGGAGTATTAGTGAGGGCACTTATCCTTTTGGAAGGAGGTTGTGGGTTTGAATCCAACAAATAGAGCTTGGTTGAGTGGGTTTATACCACATTGTAAGGACTGGGAACAACTTAACCCATTAAATAGGGTTCCACCGCCCATGTATCACGTGGTTATGGGCATGTCCATATTTCTTTCCACTTATGGTAATAAAATCCCACCAAGCTATGCATAACCATTGACGAGTTGGAGAGTTGATATGAATAGCCCCACTTGTAAGTTATTGGAACTATTGCGGAGTTGGTGAGTTGGAGCTCACCGCTCGAGCCGGTGGCAAGTGAATCGGTGAGTGGTTAGTAGTTTGACCACATTGGCATTACCGATTTGGCACCATGGTTTGTTATGGGTATAGCCCCACAAGCTCAGTTCATTTGGAAAATGAGTTAGGATGGTGGGAGGCCATGTGGTTTCCTAGGAACCACCATGTGGACCTCTCCAAATTCTCCAAATCTATGAGCTATTCACATGCCACATGTTAGCATGAGAGGGCACAAACCACAATAGCCAAGTCCCCTTCAGAAACAAAACTGACCCCAATGTTGAAGTCCCCTTTTATTGCACACAATTGATGAAGACTTGCATATAAAACCAAACACATCCAAGTCTATTTTTTCCTCATCCAACCTTGAATCATACAAATAGGTTATGGAAATGAACCAGTGGTCCTATTTGACATGTGCTTTCTTCCTGACCAAATTTGACCCAAAAGTTGACCAGTGACAACTTGAGCATATAATGTCCAATTCATGCATTCCAATAGGCTTAGCTTCAACCTATATTAGCTTATTGTGATAATAATAGAAATTAAAAATGTAAAAAATAGATTATTACCTTCAACCTGTATGCTAAAGTGGGACTCCAAATACTTTTATTTGAGTCAAAGAGTAAGGATTTTTTTCATAAGGTTAACATTCATGTGTGTAAGCCTTGTTAAGCGTGGATATCTTCTAGAGATGATCTAAAAAATATCGTGATGGAAACTTGACGATGAAGAAACATGTGGATTTTTAATAATTGGATAAAAGAAACTACAGAAAATAGTATTAGTGTGATATTGAGGCATGTAAATTATCCCTTGAAAACAACATTTATCTACCCAATCATTGAATGTGTCCTTTAGTTTGAGAAATGTGGAAATTTACAGGCACATAAGGTTTTGGAATTGAATTTTGGGTTAAGCTTGAGATTGAGAGGATTTCAAATTACATGTCATTTTTAGATTATAGAATGATGATGCAGATGTATGGACTCAGGATCTTGATCGGATAGCCATATAATCTTGGAAATTAGAGGTAGTGACTGGAGCAAAGTGTGGAAGAGAAAGGAGAAATGAGGTCTCAAACCTATATATAAGCAAAGAGGGCATGTCACGTCAGGTGGTATATGTAGCCGAGTGGCTACATGTATTGAAACTAATAGATGGACACCTACATGTAGACACATTTCTGCATGTAACCAGGTGATTGTATGCACAGACATCCGAATACATAAATAGTCGGGTGTCTGTACATGTAGCCGCCAACTGCATGCGTAGATAGGCATTTGTACATGTAGATGCCCATATGCATACACAACAATATGACTGCATGCAAAAATGCCCGAATCTCCATGTAGTTGGGTGTCTGCATAAGCAGTTTCCTGGTAGTAGATCCAGATGGACATATATATCTACAACTTCCCATTTGTATATATATAGATGGGTGTCTACATGTGTAGATTCCCAATTTCATATGCATACAAGCATCTTTATATGTAATCATCCATCATGTAATGATTCTGTATGAACAACTTGGATACATTTCCGGATGCCTACTTGCTATAGTTCCGTACAACCAATGCATCTATGCATTTTTTATGGTCACTCCCTTGTAACCATGTTACCATCCCTATCATTCCTTTTCCTAGATAAATTATTCACCTATATCACTATATTCATTTATCATATTCACCATCACCACGAAATCAAATTTTTACAAATTCTCTAAAAAAATCCAAGTTGGATTTTGGTATGGGTTCTAAAAAATTTCCCTGGTTTGAAATTGAATCATATATTTCATGGGGCTTGTGTCTTGACCACATGCTTCCATTTCATTAACTTACACCATGGTATTCATGAACTCAATAGTGTTACATACACTCTTTTGAATGTTGGAACAAGGTTGGATCCTCTTTACTCCATCATTATCATACACCCAATAGAATGGATGGGACTCAAGATATTTTATAGGTCAAGAAGGCTCATTTGGCTAGAAAGTTAGAAACATTAGATGTGGATAGTGATGTTATGGAACATATGAACATGTTGTTTCTATCTTAGGTGGGATGGTTGGCAGAAGAGGATAGATGCATTTAGTATTGGAACAAGTGAATTCTTCTTGAAAATATGGAGTATTATCTTAACCAAAGAATGTTGTTACTTCTACGTATGTGGATTTTTTTTGAGAATGGGCACAAATTATTATTCAATATAATTTCTCTAGGGATATTGAGTAGAGCATAATCCCATTTTTATCTTTTTATATTTGAAGTTCTAGTTAGAAGTCGTTAAGGATGCTTATTTTAAGTGGTGGAATATTTGTAATCCGTTTTTATGACATTAATAAAAGGGTGAGGGATCCTCCAACCCTATTTTACCGATTAAAAAAAAGGTCTAGGGGCATGATCCTACTTCTCTCATTGAATATTTAAATTCTACATTATCAATTTTAGTTATGATAACACCTTATGTAGCATAGAAATGTCCATTCCTTTCAAGGTCTGATTTTTCAAGTTAGTACAAATAAGGCTTATGTCCATCTACAACGGTTTGGTCTATGGGTTTAGTGAAAAGTGTCAAAGTAGTTATCTTATTTGTAAATTTATTTTTCCACTTCTCTCACTAGATTCCCAAATGGGGGATGCATAAAAGCAACCAACTTCTTCATATCAGAAACCTTCCTCTTTATAAATTTACAAAAATGGGGGCACTTGGATCCTCTTCTCAAAATATTCAATACTCAACACTCAAGCATCTCCTTTGGAAAAAAATTAGGATCGATCACCCCCAACCTTTGATATTTTAGTAACAAATCCAACTCTCCAATTCATGACACAAAACATGAGATTCTCCCTCTGTAAACAAACAAGTATGTTCCTTCCATGTTTTGCATCTCTTTACATCAATTTTTTAAAAGTCAAAGCTACAAGCATTATCTATATTTTGAATTAATATTTAGTTTCTCTAATAGACATTGACTACATTATTTTTTACAGGTTTCATCTTGGAACATGTCAATACCATCACATCGTAGAACCACTATTGAGAAAAGATAAAGTGTGTATGTACACTTAGGTATGTTTTTTTTGTAATAATGTAATTTTCAAATACAAAATTAAATGCGGAGTTATGTAGATACTAAAATTTTGTAAACATTTCTTGTGAAATACCAATTTTTACTACTTGCTAAGAAAAATTATCGCATTTGGAATCTTATCACCTCATCTCTCTAGCTCCTCTACAACTTGTTTATGTTTACACTATGCTATTTTATTAACTATAAGAATATTATTTGATAAAACAAGTATAAACATCTATTATTCACGACACAACTATAATTTTTTTGTTTTCATCATCTCTTCAATATAAAAACATAGGAAGGGTCGAGATGTGAGGTATGGTCCTTGATGACCTATATGGTCCCACCCTTCTCATTCACCAACTCTAATTTCAATTTTAAAATCTTATTTGGGTTGTTTAACCTTCCTAGGGTTGGGATTATTAGAATATTTCAATTATAGAATGATATAAAAGTAGTTCAATGTCACTTTATAACTCATATGACACTCTTACAAGATCGTAAAATCAACTCCAATTATCTAGAGGAGTCACTACTAAAAGTCCAAGCACTCAACTAGGTCAAATACTATAGCCTCCTCTAATTCCAAGAATGAAAAGTTCATAGAGTCATGTTTTAAAAAATCAAAGTCACTCCAAGCATTGCATAAGTGTTTCAATTAACAAAAGTTAGCTCACATAATTAAGGCATGCCACATTTCACTACTACCACACTAGGTACATTCTACATTACATAGTTAGCATGTTATCTTAGTGTCAAGATACACAAGGGCACCTCTAGGGATTTTTAGTAATTCACAATTGTGTAAGCACTTAGGAAAAATACACGAGGATTGATCATGCAATGATGGCATGTAGTGCATCACATAGATTGGTTAAATAGAAAGGATTATGACTATCTAGAGTATTCCATCCTCAATCACACACACATATTTTATCCTTTTGGTTTTCTAATGCTCTGATGAAGGGTTCTATAAGTTGCTAGGGTTTCATGTTTTTGTAGGTGATTTGAATTCACCTTGAAGTTGTGAGAGAAATAACAACATACATCAAAGACCATTTATAGAAAAATGAAGAACACATCAATTTGTAGGTACAAACTATCACAATGTCCAAGCCCATACATATCCAAGTCAAGACCTCCAAATTAGGTCTAGATTATAAAAATTTTGTACAATCTTGCCTTTATTGGGTTTGCAACTCTATAAATTTCATTGAAACATCTATAGTTCTTAATCACCATGTTCCACCATCCTACTCATATAAACCATCCATGTTCTATGTTATACATCTAAGTCTCTCCCTCCTTTTGTATATTTGAGCATTCGGTTATCAATTATTTCAATTGTTTCAAGTATGAATGCATTATTCATATTGTGAATGGTTAATGTTGTAAGTTAATTATTCAAAATAGTCTACCTGTTACAAACCATTTCATCCTTTTTGGTGTTGTGCATTCCCACAACACTACAAACGACCTAGAATTTAAGGTGAAAACATCACCAAGATCCTCAATATTCACAAGGAACATTTGGTTTCTACATATAAGTGTAATCCTTTATTTCTCTATCTATTTTATCAATTTCAATTTTCAGAGTTAAAGTTTTATTTTTCATATTGTGGACATTGACTACACTCTAGTAATGTAGGTTTCACATTAAATACTTCTCAAGTTATCAACAACTCAATAAATTCAATAAAATAACATGTATCTACACACATAGTACACCTTTCCTTTAACCTATTTTTATTTCATTTACTAGATTAAAGGATGAGAATGTAGATACCCAAATTTGGCATTTTGCTACGTAATAATATTAATTTTGGCTTATACCCCATACATATGAATTATGCACATAAGAAAATATAGAATGTAATAGTCTAAGCTATCCCAAGACTTGAAATATATCATTCTTCTACTTTGACATATATAGGAACATTACCACCATTCAAAAACCTCTTTATATCTCTTGTGCAAACTTCTCAAAACCTTTGGTGAGATTTTCTACCTCATTGGATAGAATTTTCTAGTAGGGACAAGATTGACTAATTGATCCTCTCTAGAGCAATCTTAAAATTCAATTTTAAAAATGTACATATCTTTATTCCTCCTCTTAGATCATCTTTAGTGCGAAATATTACCCGTGGATTCCTATAAATACAAATTAAACCCACTCATTTACTCACCTATCATCTACCAAGATCTCCTCCAATTTTTTTATCAAATCACAATTAAATTTTCCTTAATAATCTCTAATTTAAGAGTAGAAATTAGGAACAATCTCTATATATAATTATGAAGCACTCTAAATCGGGTTATGAATAGACAATTCCAATTCAAGAGTATCTCAAGACAATTCAAAAACATTATTTTCAACTTTCAAGGGCATATTTCTAGTTGCATACATGTAGTTGCATCCTCACAATTGCAATTTCAATATGTAAAGAACCATGTGGGTTTGATGCCTATTCAAAGTGGTGTTATGTCTAGGAAGCACATGAGTTCCACAACATGAAATGGTCACCCCTTTTATTTGTATTTCAAGGAAGATAGGTTTTTAAAGAGAAGAAGATAGGGTTTGGGATCTTGCACACATATTTTAGATCCCAAATCACACTCGGGAAGAAAATTTAGTAGTCTCAAGTGGTGGTAAAGTTACAGACCTATTTTCCTTAGCTAGAAATTTTTGTGTAACTCCAAACAAGTGTAGTTTTATTATGTTCATCTAGTCAACATTTTCTAGGGGTAGTTTCAACTCTAGTTTAGAGACGAAGAAATTTTAAAGAAAATTTTTAGCCTATTCAACCCATTTAACTACAATATCAATCTATAAAAATAAATAAAGCTAAGTGTAATTATCTTATTGTCAATGTTTATATTTACCATGTACCCTAATCAACTCTACTTTTTAATCATTTACTTGAATGTTTAGATGCAATGTTAAAATTGGTTTTAATAATATCGATGTGCATAGCTTTTAGATTGTAAATATAGAAGGATATAAACTCTAGACATTTAAGGTTTAAATCTCCAATTTAGGTTGAATCAAACACATATTCAGAATACATTTAACCACCATCTCATGAGTGACATGATGCAATTTTCACCCTACTATGAAAAACTTGACCATGATAGACAAAGATGTTTGGGAGGATTTTTCCAAGCCAACGGATTTTACCTCCAAAGTCTTAATGATAAATTTTTCAAATTCACAAATTAGCCTAGTCAACCTATTGCCAATTATGTGGGAAACACTTTTGGAACAATCACTTATAAAAACACACTTGCACTACCCATTCAGGGGGTCTCTAATCACACATCTTTGGGGACTATTTAGGAGATCAAAACAAAGCACCCAATAGCCATATCACTCTCTCAAGCTCAACATCCTCCACTAAGTATGTTTACATCCTGACGATTTCTTTGGGACATTTTGCAAAGCTACATCCTACACCAAAGATCATTGTCAAGTTTCATAGTTTATAATGGGGTCTTCATTTCCAAAACATATTACTATTACACATCTTGCACACATTCATTAGGTGGGTAACTAAAATGGTTTGATGCCTCTTCATTGTATTCTTACGTAGGTAATGGTGGAAACTCAAAAAACCCTCATAATTGCAATTGAAATTTAGGAATAGTCCTCGACATAGGATTTGTGATTAAAGGAGAGCTGAGGTTTGAAGGAGAGATCCTATTTTTTTACATAATCGCAATTGCAAATTTAGGAACACATAAAGTGAAGATCTAGACATAAAGGATCTTAGTGTCAAATGAGATATTTAAGTAAACCCTACACAATGCAAAACCATCCATAGAAGACAACCATTCGGGTGACTTTTCCTAGATAGGCAACTTTGTCCTCTTAGATTTAGACTCCCATATTTTCAAGAAAGTTCAAAAGCACTTTGCATGGCCTTCTTGCACACTCTCAAATCATTATCATTTTTTATTTTCTCAACTAATAAACTAATGGAATCTCTTCTAACCCTAACTTGCACTTCCTTTATCTAGCTTTCAAGAGCTTGAACGTTTTTTGTATTTAATTGTGACACATGAATCTAAGATCTATGAATTATTATATTTAATTAATTTCTAAGTTTAAATCATCTTTACACATATTAATTGATTATAAATTAGATTAACCCTAATTTAAATATCTTAAAAAGTAAGAAGAAGACACTCCATCCACCTAATTGAAATACAATTAAAAATATGTCTAAACAAAGCTAGTTTTATTATTCTCTAAATGTCTTGCAAACAACAAAACAAGGGTACATTATGTTGTAGAGATGACAAAATACAAGTTACAATTAATCATTGTTTAATTCTTCTTGACCTCTAACCGTGGATAGGGTGTATATCAAGAAAGTCAGTTGATTTAAGATGGTCTCGGAGGTAGAATGATCGTAAGACTTTATAATACTTTACTTCTATTTTTAATAGTTTACTTTCTTTTCAGGTGAGTGATGGTAAGACTCCCGACTTACAATATAAGATTCTCTCTTGATTTGGGGTAATCATTTCATCAAGACGACAAATTACAAGAACCAAATAAATTATGGTGCAACATATATTGGCCTTTTTTTTTAATTAGGAAAAACTATTAAAAGAAAGATAAGGAGACCGAATTAATGTAAACAAGATATACTCTAGACTCAAATTAAAAGGGAAACCAATCCAAAACAATGCATCAAATTGAAAAGAAACACAAGATGTACAGCTGAATTGGATAAGACAACAAACCACGAAACATGTCATATAAAATAGAAGTGGATCAAACACCAGTAAACAGCACCACAAACAAAAAAACTTATCAAAAGAGAATTTTTTATTGTAACTGCTCAACAAAACTCTGCAACAATGTTTAAGAACATGACAGTAATGTAAATCAATCAAAACCAAGACCAAGACCAAGACCAAAACTCTGCAAATTAATCAAAGCCAAAACCATCTTTAGAGCATGACAGTAATGAGAGAGTGAAATGAAAATTCAGTGATCCAGTCAACTGCATATTAACACATGTAAGACTTCTATCTATAATCCATCTCCATTATCGTGAATGTCATTCATCTGCATGCTCGATTCCTTATTCAATCTTTTCCCATTCCCTGCGCAACCTCATTATAAACCATAAGAAAATCAAATTATTTTATCCTCAAAATATATGGATTGCAGTTAAAAATATTTTATTTTTTATTTATTACATTTGAACACCCTGTGTATAAGATTAATTGAAAGAAAAATAGAATTAAAGACGGTGTAAATGATATGGAAGTAAAGTTCAATGAGGCTGTTTAGGTGGCACAAGTGAAGCCTCAAAAGCTGAGATTATTCATGGTTGTTTTTTCAGAACAAATTTTATGTTAATTTGATTTTATAGTTGGTTTGACTTGCAGGTCTGTTTTTGTTTTTGTTTTTTTATGTTTTCGGATCTGTTTGAATTTAAGGCATGCTTCCATATTGTCAGTTCTTTTTTTTGAATAGTTGTATTAGTTTTTTTTTAAAGTTTTTTTTTTTTTTAATAGTAATATTGAGGTTATTTTATCTAATATTTTTATTAAATAGTAAATTAAAGATTTTTAAGGATTGCAATGTTTGGTATTTTTATTAGATTTGTAAGGTAGCGTATATTACATGGAACTATCTCGCTCTCTTAATATATGGGAGGAATCTGACTATGCTATAAATAAGAGGCATAGAAAATATGGTAAATGTCATGGTTGGAAGATATGCACAATTTTTTTAAAAATCCAAGTGAAGAGAGATGTGGTAAATTGATGTATTCTAAATTTTCATAAACGTTATGGTGCAACATGGAAAAATTAGGCACAAATTTTGCACCCGATTAGTGTTATTTTTCCACTACAAATCAAATCAATAAACAACAAAAATTGCATATGTAAAAATGACAACTACTTCTATTGTGGTTTATACAAAATGTAATAGTATAAACTAGAGAAATGTGATCTTGATATTTATCATGCCCCTAAACCGGTGAATATTGTGGCAATCAACATACATATAAAATGAAACAATCAAGTGCGGTGTAAGTGTCCCAACCCTTGTCTTTTCAACGGATGCAAACAACTAGTAAATGTTGCATTTATCTATATTCTAGAATCCCCGTTTGGCATGAGGACTGTTTAGAGATAGATGTGTTATTTCCTTACAAATTCAATTGTATTCCTTCCTTATGTTCTTACAGATTTTAAATACACTAGTGCATCTTTATATTTGTAAACATCATTATTTGAATTATATTCTTATTGGCGCACAAACGAATAGAAAACAGTTGAAAAACACTGAAAAATAATGTCTAAAATCTCAAAACACATATATTATAGATTAAAAACAAAAACAAAAAAGCTACAACCATACAAATATAGATCTAGTTCACCAAAATCATTCAAATAAATTCTAATTAATATTTAGAAATATAGGGAAAAAAAGAGTAAAAAGAAAACTAAGAAAATGAAGAAACACAAAAAGAAATTAGACAGGAATATTATACTGAAAAATAAATATATTGGTAAAAAGAAAATGAGGTCATAGATGAATAATACTTAATCAAAAATTTATAAGATAGAAAATATACAAAAAGCGTACACTAATAAAAACCAAACATGAGTACCAATGATCACTAAATAAATTAATAGCGTAATAATTAATCAATTATATATATATATAGTCAAAGCAGCAACATATAAGTAAATCCCATTAAGACCCACAATGAAATAAGAAAATAGAAGTGATGAAATATGTCAACTGAAGTTGTGAATGCAATTAATAAGCATGCTAGATTTGCGAGTACAATGAAATAGAAAGTACTTTTAAATTGCTTTAACACTAATTTTATATGAAATAAAAAATATGATATACTATCATTAATAATTGTGACATAAATAGGTGTGAATGATATTTTATTAATGGAATTATGTAAATAATAATATAAGATTAATAAAATAAGTTCAATAAATTCTCTAATTTTATTAAAGACAATAGCATTAAATTAAATGAACACAAATTATAATTTAGTTTTATTTTTTTATTTTTTGTGACCAAAAAAATTCTTTAATTTTCTAATTGTCATGAAGACAATAGCACAAGATTAACACTCGGATATTTATATTTAGGTGTATATAAAACTTGTTAGTTGAATTTTAGAAGGTCTAGGAGGTGGTATGACATTAGAGTAGCTTCTAATACTCTTCATTTTCACTTTTTATTATTTCTTTTTCTATTTAAATGAGTAATAAGAATTTTCTGATGTAAATTTTGTGTGGTGCAAACATAGGAAGTTCTTTGAGGGATGCCTTATTCCCACCCTTTCACCTTCTTCCTCTTTGGATCCAATGATCCCTTTCTTCAAGCATCTTCCTCAAATGTGGACGTGTTGGTTCGTGTCTTCAATAGCCGGTGGTGGGAGCTTCTATTTGTGGAGTGGCGATAAAGATGAGTCAAGGTGTTGAAAACCTCCATTTGGGCTCTCCTTGCAGCCATATGGAGTGTGGCTCAAGGTGAACTTGGGCTTTACTACACTAAGCCCAAAGACAAAATGTCAAAGGCTAAAGATTGAGATTGAAGCGGAGGGGATTGTGAATAATAGGTTTCAAGAGATGACTGTATATTACAAATTTTAACTCTCATGATAGTTATGTAATTGTCAAGATAATCATTCAATAGAGAAGCCAATTATGAAAATAACACAAGTTGTCTTACAATCTTATGGAGGCTTTCTTTTCCCAAAAAAAAGAAAAAGAAAAAGAAGAAAAGAAAATTATTTTGAGATAAACAAATAAAATCAAACCATATTCAAGGAAAAGAAGGAAAGCAACGTGTCAAGTGGCAAAGATCAAGCAATTGAACTAGATTAAATATAGAATTGAACTAGGTAGGATTGGAGAAACCACTAAATATGGAGGTGGACGACATATACCTCATTATACAATTTAAAGTAAATGGAAAAATAACAATCCTCTTATACCAATTTAACTTAATTTCGACGTTAAAATAACTCAAAATACATTAACTTAATTTCAATGTTAAAGTAACTCAAAATGGCATTTTGCTAGTAGTAAATACCCTTTGTATGCTCCAATAAAAGGCTTGGATAAGAAAACATAAATATCTTTACATTGTGACTTATGGTTGGAGAAAAGCCTATTCCCTTCATTCTAAGTTGTCAAACCAGAAAGTCAAAAGAGAAAGAAAACCTTTGAAAACTGCTGTATCCAATAGCATTAGCTAAAATCACAACGAACTTTACACCATGACAGTATCATTATAGAAAGGTAAATCCAGAGATCTATTAACACACAAGACTTTACTTCAATATAACTCTTATGTAAACCCATCTCCATTGACAGCAATATAACTCATTTTACCTGATATTATCATGGATACCATTCTCTGCATGCTCCATTCCTTAATCAATCTTTACCCATTCCCTGCGCTACTTCATCACAAACCATAAAAATCAAATTCTTTTATTCTCAAAATCTATTTTGGGTTGAGTTTGTAACTCAACTCATAAGAGTATTCATCCCTCCCTGTACAAATATTAATAGAATTGAATAAGATACACGAAGTTTCTCAAGAATAGAGAGACAACAACAGTAATAAAACAATAAATAACAGTTAGATCTAAGTTGAAATAAATCTAAATCCAGAATCCTTCCAAACTAACTACGTTCCGTTGCATGAGGGAGGAGATTGATCTCACGTAATCTTTGACGGCATTGGATATGAAAAAAAAACTTATCCAATTGAATTCCAGAACATTCCAGTATGAGCAAAAATAAAATTAAGGTTTCCTCGTAAACAAATGAACGTGCCGTCAAGAAGTAATTAAAATACAATAAAAATAAGAACATTTATTATAAAAAAGGTATAATATACAAAAATATATCCTAAAAACAAAATAAATTTCAAAGTTGAAATAGTTAAGTTGGGCAAAGAACCTGATTCATACTGACCAAGTGCAAAGGGGCAAGGATTAATTAATTTGGTGGTATACATATTCCTCAATTCCAAAACAAAAATATTATATTAACCTACACCATCTTTGTGTAATGTATAATCTCTGAGCAATAAACAAAACTTTCAATCCAAAAATAAATATAAAGTTAAGTAAGAGTCATTTTTTAAAGGCGGATAATCACTTTAAAAGAAGGCTTCTCCTGTTATTTAAAATTAAACATTCAATGTGAGAGTTCTTTCAAAAACAATTGTTTAGAAATTTTTAGTTGAACAATTGTTTCTCTACTTAAATTAATGATAAAAACCTGTATTTTTGAAAGAGAAGTCAATCCTAATAAAATGTATACTACTCAAAAGACTTTTAAAATTATAATATTTCTATATATTTGTTCCCAAAATAGTTCAGGGTGCCCAATACATTACCATAGGGGTAATAACACACTGTCACTGATATAAACATAACTCTTTTCTTGGCCTAACATAATAAGCAGGAGGTGATAAATCTAGAAAGTCTTTTCCTGACCCAAGTCAGCAACTTTCGTATGGAGAGTATTAAGCGATGGTCTTCAAATATGGAAAAAATGGTTGATCAAATAAATGCGATAAATACGATAATATTGTAAAATGAAAATCTTTTCAACTGCTATCTATAAAATCTTGGAGGTGTTCATAATTTAAACATTTATGGTATAAAATAATAATAAATTACATAAATTTTCTAAATCCTACATTTTTATATTTCACCACTAAAAATATAAAATTTTATATGATTGAATGGAAAAAACGAAAAATACAGAAAATCTTTAAGATTTTACTTTATTTAGTAACTATGTGGACCTGACCTGACATTTTTATTAGGAGGAGGTGATGAATCTAATCTCTTCCTGGCCTGACATTATTATAAGTAGAAGGTGATAAATCTGGAACTATGGACATAAGTCAGACAAACTGAGAACATAAATTACATAAATTGAAAATTAATTCACCAACAATCCAATGCACATTTGTGAAGATAAGAGTCTGTCTAAGGGGAATGAAGCCTGGTCCGAGAATATAGTCCGAAAAATTCCTAATGTTCTCAAAGTATACCCTCGAAACAGGCCACATTCCCCATAGAGAAACTCTCATTGAAAAAAAAACACAAAACCAGTCAGCTTTTCCCCTGCAGGGATGAAGAAGTAGAGATCTGTAAGAAAAAGTTAGAAGACTCAAGACTGTTGATATCTTTTCCTTCTCCAATGTATTTGCTTTTCTTTGGCATCTTTGAATGTTGGCGTACTTGACAATCAATCCAGTTAATGGAGTCCTTTGGCATCTTGACTTGCCAACAACTAAATTAGTTGATTAATACTTGCTGCTTTTTACATGCATAAATTCCATTCCTGTCATTTTGGGTTCTCTTTTAGGGATTCG
The DNA here is from genome assembly GCA_018340775.1 of Taxus wallichiana var. yunnanensis. Taxonomy (NCBI): domain Eukaryota; kingdom Viridiplantae; phylum Streptophyta; class Pinopsida; order Cupressales; family Taxaceae; genus Taxus; species Taxus wallichiana. The sequence continues at coordinate 598,140,766 of CM031242.1, read as the reverse complement.
ATTTCCTGCCATTTTGATTTTCAGAAAGTGAAAGGAGGAAGATTTGCTGTTTGGGATGGAAAAAGCTAAACAAAATGTTGGAGGGTGGTCTCATTTTTATGGTTCTCTAAAGCAGAATTAACAGATTTTCAGGCTTCATGTCTGTCTTAATTATTCATGAAGTGATGTATTGCGTTGGAATGTACTCAAGCATTGCTTTCAAATCATAGCTTTGAGAAACTTTTCTTATAATTGGCAAGTTGTATTATTCCCTTTTCTTATTTATTATTAGGTGGAAGGAAATATTTTATCTTGCATGTCTGCTCTACTCAGTTATCATCGATGGAAAAAGTCAACATGCATGGAAATATAAATAGTTTTTGTCATCTTTTGTTAATTAATGTACTTTAATATCTGTTCAAATGAGTTTTTTTCCAGGTTTTTTTAAATATGGTGAACTACTAGGCGTTTAAGTATTTGGATAGCTTGGCAAATGATGTTTCTCAAGATCTTGTTGGAGGAATTTCTCTCCAAAAAGAGCTCTCCGGCTACTTTCTTGATGATTTCATTTCCTCCTCTTAATTAAATGAGAAGAAATTGTTTTGACTTACACTTTATAAGTGGTTGAGGCTATACTATTTAAATGAAGCCGATGTAATGCTATTTAAGAAATCCTTCACATCTCTCCCTTCTTGGATTTAAAGGGTGGAATTTTTTATTTTTATTTTTGGTATTTCAAAGTATACTCTTTCCATATTATGAGACCATGTCATTAATAGGGTAGAAAAATATGATCTTGATAAGTAGAAAAGAACTTGTCAAACTAGATTATTAACTTATTATGTTATTTTGTGAACTTCAAATATATTATAAAGTTCTCATTGTGTTTCATATCCACTACTCTTTGCACATTAGGTTTCCTCTAAAGTCTCTTAACAAAACTTTGAATAGTTTATAAGAGATTTTCTTTAGATTTTTTTTTTTAACATAAAAAGATTTCCATTAGTTTGTGTGGGAGACTTGGTGTTTACTCAAAGATGCTAACTTGATTTGGGTTTTCTTTATCCATTTTCAAGGCACTTATTTGTGTGTTAAATGGATAACTTAGGCTGGAAAAAGAAATAACTCATGCAAAATTTTCATGTAGAATTATCTTTCATGGTGTTCCTTATGAGAGAGCAACTTAGAAAGGTTTAGGACTTCGAACACTTCTAGTCAATCCAACTCCACTTAACATTCTAAAGGCTTTGTTGGCCAAGAATATTTGGAAAGATTTGGAAGCTACCAAACCCCGGTTCTTAAGGAATAGCACCATATTTCTAGTGATGTTTTATCCATCAACCACTACCCATTATGATGGTCACCTTTTATCAAATTTGTGAGCTCCCCTTTACATCTAGATTCCTTATGTTCATGCCTTCAATTAATTTTAAACAAGGCATTTCCATTGTTGCAAGTATTTTCTCCAAACCACTCATTCTAGGCTCCTTGCCTTGAGGCCAAATCATTCTATAATCTTCATAGAAAACCGACCATGAATCCTTGCATGAAATTATTGATGACATCCTTATAGAGTTGTTGCATAATATTATTGTGTATTCTCTCTAATGATTTAATAAAAGTCTAAATGTTATTATTAAATCTAATTTCGAGTCACTACAACAAATATACAATTAAATACAAAGTGCTAGATGATCTAAAGATGCAATCGATTGTACAAAGAAGATGAGAGAGGTAAGGAGCTTATCTATTTTTTTCTTATCCTAAAGTGTATCTAAACCGGAAGAAACTAATGAAAAGGATGGGCCGAATGATGGAAATTCTCGATGTAAATTATGGCACTGCAAACCGGTCGGGACACGGTGCCTCGGGCAAGGGTAAGGGCGTATGGGGTGTCAGAGACTTCTCTTAGGTGTTGGAGTCTATAGAAAAGCTCGGAAACTAATTTATTCGAGTCGTTAGGAATTCACTACCCTTCGTTGTTGATTGCATGTAGGTCACTAGAAGATCTCTAAATTTTCTGATAACCTCAAAACAAATAATATCCTATAAAACCCCAAAACACATCAAATCTTAAAAAGAAAGATGCAAATGGGGATTCATACTCGACTTGACTGATGGTCACCCAACAAAGTGAACTTACAACCGAAGCTCTACACTACATCTCGAAGACTGAATGTAGTTTTATGTGCTTGTGTGTAAAATTGTGTCCTTAGGTTTCCCTTGTGCCAATAACACCAAGATAATGCAAAGCTAAAGCTAGGTAGATTGCAAATGTGTGGTTGAAATTCAACACTTCCTCTTCCTATGTAGTGTATGTAGAGTAATAAGCCCAAAATGTAGTCCCTTTCATAGTATGTAGATAGATAGCCCTTGATAAAATTTCTTGCCATTATAATGGTATGTATTTTGTGTTTATATAGGGATTTATTGCTTGAATTTCGAAACTATGGACATGACATACCAACTAAGACCTCGATAGTAGTAAGAAAACCAAAAAGGCCGACCAAAATGTAAAAATGTGAACAAAAACAAAGAGGACAAGAGCGCCTGTGTTGCGACAGAGTGCTCGGGCACTATGTCCTGAGACAACTGACGACAAATGTGAGAAGATTGATAGATAGGGATCCATATGACCTCGACCCGAAATGGGTGTAGAAGCGACATATGTAAGAGATAAAATAATAGAAACAACCAAAACAAGCAGATGGACTAGGAAGTGTATCACCAAGTGAATACTTTTCTTACTTGAGATCCATATATAAAACAACATACTTGGCAAAGATAGTAAAATAGTATTATGTGCGTGGTTTTATTCTAAATTTCCCCCTTATGTTATTTGAATGAAATTCAAGTGGTGTAAAGTATTTAAGGAACATACACATGAGAAGTTTGAAGAATCCTGTCATGTAGAAGTATGCACAAAATAAGAACATATAGCATGGCGAACCATAGATCGACATGTCAATCCATGTGGTGTAAATAGAGATGGAAAGCTGTTGTAAGGAGCACCTAGAGAAATTGACGATTTGATTTTGAGTGATTTGGAGATTTTTGAACTTTTTGATGGAGATTCGAGGGGGCAGAAGTGATTAATTCCCAACCCGATTTTTTATGTGTGAAAAATCGAATGATTTAGGGTCCTTCTGCTAGAGGAAGAGTGTTAGGGAGAGAGGTCTAGTTTTACCCTCCAACTATGATTACATCTCAAAAGGTCTAGCCGTTGCAGATGGATAAAGACAAAATTTTTTAATCATTTCAATCCATGTTGAATAACCCATATAGGAGTAGTATAGGAAAGGAAATGATGTCTCATTTCCCCACTCCATGGGTGTCATGATATGTATACTACTAGATGGCTTCCATGTTAGGTCATCTGGAAGCGATAGAAAATGTAAAGTGATTTCCCATGTTAGGTCATATGGGAAAGATAATGAAGTGATACAACTCCCAAGTTAGGTCATCTGGGAGAAGTAGTAAAATATGTTATGTTGTACCAATTGATTGATTTGATTCGAATAGTAGAAAACTATGTTGAGATTGAATGGATATGATAAATTAATCATGGAGATATTTTTCACTTTTTCCCCCCAGATTAGGTCATTAGGGAAAATAGATATAAAGTTACAAAAAAATCACATATTGTATGAGAATTTTTTTGATAATTATGTATTAGGAGTGTGTGGTGATCGCATAGTAGCCTAAGGGGGATCATAGGGTGATCCTAATTGTATACCCCCCTTTCGATGAAAGGATATTGGAGGGGAAAATGGACACTTATCCAAAAGTATATGTGACATGATGTGTAATAGTGAGTCAAATGAAATATAGTAGTTATCACAAAAATGTGTGTATGTCGCATTGAAATTGTGCAAGACTAGAATATAGCGCTATGTAATGTGTTCATTGTGATAGTAGGATAAACTTTGAACCAAATTCCACAAATGAGGTTAAAAATGGAGTAGCGAATCTCAAGATATGTACCAAATTATGTGTTGCATATTAGTTGGGAGAATGAGTGCGAATAGTGACTATAGTAATATAGAAATTATGAAAAGTGTTGTATATAGTGATGGTAAAAATTGAATAGTGAATTCATTTGAACCTTGATTGATTACAATTTTGAGCTCCGAGCTAGTGAAGATGCTGCAAATTAGAGAAGCGATATTAAGCTAATTTGAGATGGTGGTAATGGTCGTGGCATCACAGATGACAACCGAGTTGGTAAGTATGATTATTTTTGAAAAAATGTTTGAAATGAGTACGTTTTTGTGATTTTTGAGTTTTTGAATTTCTAGGTGTTTCGACCCGAGAAAGAGCAATCAAGGAGCTAACATCCTTTGGGACACCATCACCCAACTCTAGGCATTGGTGACTTGCTCTTGAGCACCCACATCTTACTCATGGGCGCCGACAACCCGTAAGGCTATTTTGACCCCGAACATGATAATATGAAATTTGATGGATTTTAGCATTATGAATAGTTGTTTTACATGTATATGAGGTCATAATGTCACATTTTGTTGTTTTTTGTGTTATGCAGAGGATATTCATTCGAGGGAGTTTCGTGGAGGTCGAAACTTGAGTATGTTGTTGGGATTAGGCTTATCTAAGGTAGAGTAGGATATACTAGATTATGTCGGCCTACGAAACATAGTTAGATTGAGGGAGGTACCCCATAATATGTCAATGATCATTGCATTATGTGAGCTATGGTGTGTAGATACTTGTAATTTTTGGTTACCTACTAGGGAGAGGGATGTATATCGCATATTGTGATTTCCATTGTGGGAAAGAGGGTCCAGTGATGGAAGTAGAGGATGCATAGAGACAAATGAGAGCAGTTAGGAGGTATTTTTAGGGATACATGTATATACAAAGACCCATATTATCTTGGATGTCATACTTAGATCAAGTTTTTCGTGATCATGAAAGTTCATTGTAGTGGTTATTACTTCATTAATGAAAGTGGAGGGTGGAGGTGTGGGTATCTTATATAAGATGCACAATATTTGTCTTTGTATAAAGGAGGATGGGACCAGATATGCATAGTCACGATGTGTATCTCTATATATGTTCACACAGGAGGACCATGGGGGTGGAATTGGAGCCACCACATTCTTACATGTATGGGTCTATGAGCATATTGAGATATTAAGGCCACTCAGTGGGCCACAGGCGATTGGCGAGGCTTAAGATCTTTGCAGTGATGTGGATAGGCACGCATAGTAAGAGACTTGATACTACTACCTATAGATCCATGCTTGATTGTATGGGGATAGGGGCCATTATATGGAGGCCTTATCAATCCTATGGAGGGTGGACAAAGGA